>VCCN01002354.1:1518349-1529344 GCA_006491835.1 Architeuthis dux | reverse complement strand
CTTCTTCTTCTTCTTCTTCTTCTTCTTCTTCTTCTCCATTAGCAAGTAAGTAACCCCAACAGGGGAGGATGAGAAAAATGATGAAAAAGCAAATAAATTCAATCGAGCTCGTCGTCTCTCGCCCTTGCCCTTGTCCCACATACCTGCTTAGTATTTTTCATGACTGACACTCGAGTTACCCCTACCTGACACCGAAAACGCCCACCTCCTCACTTCGATCTTCCACAGAAATCCAATCAGTCAAGAGTCTGGGTTAGCAAGTCGATTAATTCTCTTCTTACTTAAGTACACAAACAAGGTCATTACTTACTGTCATTACTTACCTAAAGGTTGAGGAGCTTTATCTTACGATCTCTTTCATCTACTGCAGCATTTGACATTTTCATCTGTCAGCAATATATATATATATATATATATCTTTCTCTCTCACTCTCTCTCTCTCTCTCTCTCTCTCAATATCTCTCTCTATATATAGAGAGAGAGAAAGAGATAGAGAGATAGAGAGATAGATAGATAGATAGATAGATAGATATATTTGGAGTTGTGTTGTTACTGAACAGTTTTACGCAGCCATTGCGATCGACGGACAACCATATAAAGCAACCCCTAAAAACAGTATATATATATGTATGTATGTGTGTGTGTGTGTGTGTGTGTGTGTGTGTGTGTGTGTTGAGGAAAAGAATTTCGACCACTTATACTTTTATGTCACGCCTTAAATCATGTACAAGTGATATGGCCAAACTAATTAAAACACACAACAAGGAATATTAAACGAGAACACTAATACTACACAGCAGCCAATAACAAAATGTGATTGCAAAAAAACAGCTAACTGCCCCTTAGACAACTAATGCTTAATTAAAAACATAATATATAAAGCAACAATCTCTACAATAGAAAAAACAGATATCATCAAATTATTATATTGGGGCTTCGACGAGCAGATGGAAAGATAGATATGCCAACCATAAAATTAATTTCTCGCAAATTAAATATAAGCATAGCACGATGTTGTCTAAATATGTTTGAGAATTGAAAGAAAAATGCCTGAGTCCAGAAATTAAACGGTCAATTTTAGCCCACCGAACAACCTAAACGGTAAAATCTGGATATGTCTAGAGGAGAAGTTTAGAATCTTGAATTTCAGAAATAAAGTTAACTTACTCAATCAGAGGAATGAGATCCTCTCAAAATGCCGTCACAAAGAAAATCTCAAACTAAAACTAGTAGACTGAATCAGAAAATATTATATCTACACCTTAAATAAATAAACAAACAATTAAATGAGAAGATATCTAAAGTCATATCTAAACGTTGACAGATTATTACTTATACTCGAATAGAATAATGAACTAAAGATTCTCTTAAAAATATATTATCACCCGATAGAAAATCCATAAATCTACAAACAATTCTTCACGAGATTAAAAATAACCCCTATAAGCTAGTGGACAGAAAGTGTACATTTATTTTAGACATTAAATATATATAACGGGGAAGATAAAGAGCAATCGAAACTAGTACATTTATCCCATTAAGATACAATTAAAAACATAAATAAATAAATAAATACGAACAAATTATTATATTTTTTAAGACAAACAGTAATGAAAACACATATAGTGATGAATACGTATAAACAGTATCTACAGAAAGAAGAGGTCCGGTCGACAGTTTAGATAAGACTTAGAAAGAATTTGAAAATAGATCTCATAGTAAAACTTTCCTTTGACTCTGTGCTCCGGTCAAGCTGTAGGTCAAGCAAGCAGTTTCCCCCCTTTTTACAAAATCCCACTTCGAGTTGGCACCAGATATAACACAGCTGCACATGTAATTATTAAGTGCCGAGACCTCTTTTGATTAAATATTATCAACACCATATATTTGTTTTCTTATATATACGTCTTAGAGTTATCCCTAGCATTGCTCTTTCCATGACTCTTTGTGCTATTCTGAGTTGGTTTTCAGCTCGTTTGGTTAATTTCCATGTCTAAGTTATGCTGGTATTATGCAGCCGTTGTATACTTTAGGCACATTGGCAAGGTGCTCTTCATAATGTCTCTATTCATACCAAATTCTTTCCAACCTATCGTTATGCGTCGTTTTATTTCGCTGCCATGGTCTTTCTCTAGCTTTAATACTTGACCTAGGTAGATGTATTCATCGACCTCTTCTAGAATCTCGCCTCCTATCTTTATGACCTTTTGAGGGACTTTATCGTCGAACATTACTTTTGTCTGTGTTCTGTTCATCTATAAGCCTACTTTTTTACTTGACTTATTTAGATCGGTGTGCATGTTTTGTAATTCGTCAGATGCTTCGGACGTCATAGAAATGTCATCGGCAAATCTTAAGTTGTTTAAGTATTCTCCATCTATGTTTATTCCCATCCCCCCACACCAGTCAGTTTTCCAAAATATGCTTTCAAGGCTCGCTGTGAATAGTTTAGGTGATATTGAATCCCCCTGTCTTACTCATTTTGCTATATTTATCTTGTTTGTATCTTTATGTAAACTAATTATTGCTGTGCCATTTTTTTTTTTTTTGCTAATTTGTATGTAATTCTCGTTAACGCCTTGTTCTCGCATTGCGTTGAAGACTGCCGTGTGTTCTACCGAGTCAAATGCTTTCTCATAATCTACAAAGGCCAAACAGAGTGGTTTGTTGTATTCTAAGGATGTATCGATTAGTTTGTTTATTGCGTGTAGGTGATCTATTGTCGAGTAGCCGCTTCTGAAGCCTGCCTGCTCGTGTCGTTGGTTTTCATCTAGAGTGCCTGTTAATCTGTTTGTGAGTATGTTTGTGAATAGTTTATATATGGTAGGTAGTAGTGCAATCGGGCGGTAGTTGCCGAGGTCGTGCTTATCTCCTTTCTTGTGGAGTAGGATTACTATTCCTAGACACAAGTTCTTAGGAACTTTTCTTTCTCTTATGCATTGTGTGAATAGCTGTGCTAATCCTTTGTGTAAGATCTCTCCTGCATCCTCTAGAAGATCTATCGTTATGCCATTCTCGCCTGGGGCTTTACCGAGTTTCATATTTCGTAGTGAAGATACTTCTTCTACCGTTATGTCTGGAATATCGCTAGTATCTATAGGTTTATTAGTTTGTGGTATGTTTATTTTTGAGGCGTACACATTTGCATAGTATTCTTCCGTTACTTTTGTTAATTTGTCCATATTTTTGATAATCTTGCCATTTTATACTTTAGTGTAAGCATCTGTTGTTTGGCGGTATGGTCTGTGGATCGGGCGTGTTTTAAACTCATTCCCTTTCTGACAACCTCTACTATCCTTTTCGTGTTTTTCTTTCTTTTTTCTTTTCTTGTTCTTTATGTATTAATTTGTTAAGTTTTGCTTTTTTGTTTTCGTCCTCTCTAGTTTTTATCTCCATATTTTGTCTCTGTTTGATTAGTTTTAATCTTGCTTTAGAGTATTTCCCTGCTTTAATGTCTTCAGTTGAATTCCCTACCATCGTGCTGCTGCCTTACTTATATTTGTCAGACTATTACTCTTTTCCTCTCTGTCACTGTCGGTATTCCACAAGGCCTGGAATCTGTTCTCTATTGCTACGATGAAGATGCTAATGTGCTCTATCTCTATCTTATTGGGGTATCTCTTCTTCTTATGAATCATTTTATTTTGTCATTTTTAAAGTTATATTTAGTTCTGCACGCTACCATTCTATGATCGCTTCCTATGTCTACTTTATTTATAACGGTAACGTCTTTAATACTATCGATCTTGTTAGTTAGTATGAAGTCGATATCGTTTTTAGTCGTGCCGTTTAGGCTTTTCCAAGTCTACTTTCGACCTTCCCGTTTTTGAAAGAATGTATTAGTTATCTTTAAGCAGTATCTTTCTGAGAAATCTACTACCATGTCACTTCTCTCATTTCTTTGTCCTATTCCATATTTTCCTACTAAATTCGACAACTTTTCCTTGACCTACCTTAGCATTGAAGTCACCTATGAGTATTGTGTAGTTAGTCCTCTCTCTGTCTAACTGTTTTCCAAGCGATTATGTCTGATATACTGTCAAAACGTATTACGTTGCCTGCGATGTTGTTATTAACTAAGAATCCTACGCCACTGAATTTCTTGTCCTCTCTCCCTTTATAATAGAATAGGTGTTTATTTACCTTAAGCTTTAGAAGGTTTTCTCCTTTTCTGTGTGTTTCACTTATACCTACGATGTGCCAGTCGATGTTGTCCAATTCCATTTGTAGTTGATCTAGTATATGGTCCTCAGCTATGCTACGAACATTGTAAGTGTAGATCTTCATGTTGTTTAGTTTGTTTAATGCCCAAGAATGTGTCTTGCTTGGGCAGTGTCTGCTGCAGGCACACGAAGCAATGCGGTTGTACCTTTAGTAGGCGCGATCCAACAGGAAGGCTACGATATTTGTATGGTTGTGCTGTCATATGGATTTGGGAAGGTGGTGGCTAATCTAGCTCACCCGTTGCCAGTATTTCTGGTGAGCATTCAGGTGATGCCACCTTATTCGGTGGGTCCCTATATATCTACAGGGGATCTCTATGGTCCACGCCGTCTTAGACGGTACCCCATATATCTCTGGAGCTTTTCCCATCCGCCACCTAGGGACGTGCAGGGTAGCAGAGAGATCCTGCCCCCCTCCAAGTTTATATTGGTTGGCTTGCAAGCACATCATTATGGAATGTATTCGTTGTTGTGGGTGGTGATTGACTGCATTTAGCTAGCTGGATATTGTTCATGTGTTCCTTTTGGTCCCTTATTTCTTTAAGTCTTGGCTTAAGAAGTGTCCACATAGACCATATATCTTTCGTATTCTTGATGGGGCGAAAATCAGACTGTGTCTGTATAGCGTACATCAAATGTCGTCAGCCGATACGAAAAAGGTATCTCTGTGGTTCCGCTACATCTACCTAGGTCAGGTAATAAAGCTAGAGAAAGACCATGACTGCGAAATAAAACGACGCATAACGATAGGTTGGATAGCATTTGGTATGAATAGAGACATTCTGAAGAGCACCTTGCCAATGTGTTTAAAGCGTAAAGTATACAACGGTTGCATAATACCGGCCATGACATACGGATGCGAAACATGGGAATTAAGAAAACGAGCTGGAAACTAACTTAGAATAGCACAGAGATCCATGGAAAGAGCAATTCTAGGGATAACTCTAAGAGATAGAAAAAGATCAAAATGGATCAGAGAGAGGACCGGAGTAAAAGATATTATGCAAATAATTAAGTAGCAAAAATGGAGATGGGCTGGTCACCTAGAAAGAATAAATGACAATAGATGGGGGGGGAGACTAACAGATTGGTGTCCATGGGACTGGAAATGCAGTAGGAAATGACCAGACACAAGATGGAGAGACGAGATAGAAAGGTTTGCCGGTAAGACGTGGCAGAGGTTAGCACAAGATAGGTCGTCAGGAAAGAGAGGGGAAAACCTTATGCAGTGGACTTATAACGGCTGATGATGATATATATATTTATATATATATATATATATATATATATATGTGTGTGCATGCTAGCATATATCAATCTAAAAGGTGAAGAAAAAGCACAATAAAGAAATTAAATATGCAGATAAAGTAATTTTTATAAATAGAAAATCCCAACTAATCCCAACTAATCAAAAATTAACCTTAAAACCTCCATTGTATAATTAGACAGATAGTGTGAAAACATTTCGTCTCCTACCTGCACAAAATCCTGGATCCGCCCCCAATTAGGCTCAATTTACGAATCAGCTGATCAGTCCTTTCCCGTCTTATCGATATTTGAGCCAGTGTATCTACAGATGCATTTATTGACAATTTACTTGTTATAGAAACGATATGTTATAGAGTTTTAGTTCATGACCCGTCGCTTCGCTGGCGGTTATCATAAGTGTACAACAACAGGTTCACCTCCTAGCTGCTACTGATAGTATGTAACAGACACGGCAGGAGGGGAGAGGGGGGAAATAAAGTTAGGTAGTTCAATAAGAAGCTAGGAAGGGAGAGAGGAGAACATAATGTTTAGTAATTCAATAATAGAGTAGGAAGGGAGAGGAGAGAAAAGAAAGTTATGTAGTTTGCTAAGAGAATAGTAATGGAGAGGGGGTAAAAGAAAGTAGTTAAATAAGAGGATAGGAAGTGATATGAGCTTCTGGCTGTTACTGATACTATAAGTGTGACAGATACGTCTATTAATATTAAACTTTGGTCCAAATTCTGTTTATTTTGAAGCTGTATACGTACGTTAAAATAAAATAGGCACCCACTGTATATACTGTTCGATCGTTGCTGTATTGACCAACTTTGTCAATAAATATTTAATAACTAAAAGTATTTGTGTTTATGCCCAGAAAGGCGACAACTATCTTGATAAAAATGTTTATAGCAAATCAATTCCTCGTAGATTACGAAGAGTTTACAATTATTGTTCGTTTTTCAAATCCTCATGTGACTTGACGCAAACTACCTAATATATTTACCAAAAAGAAAATTAAATGATCGCTGGCAATCGAGGTCTATAATGGACTTTATTTACAACCAGGACCAGTTTTAAGCAAATTGGACCAATTGCTCCCAATTGGACCCTACACCTAAGGAGCTCCGTGCTAGGGTAATCTACTCTAATCTTATCAAATACACACAACAACACATTGCAGATTTTACAGAGAACGGCAACGATTTTAATATTCTTCTGAATAAAAAAACAGGTCTGGTTAGTCACTCAATAGAAACCGTCACGTGACCAACGTCTTTCAGCAACATCTCTTGTTGGGTGTGATCAATTAAGAAATTGGAGAAAGGGGTGATCAATGAATAGGTTACTTCTTTCACCTTTTATTAGGCAAAGGTCGCTAAAACAAGTCAGAATTTAAAAAAAAACAAGCATGAATGCTGCATGGCACAAACTGGGTAGCATGAACTTGCATTGCAAATTGAACAAATTGTTTTTTGTAGACATAATAAAGAGTAAATGTTTAGATTTTCAGCCCTCTAGCTCCATTGGTGCGGCCTGTACGCGTGATACATACATAGCCAGCTAGCCAGACTGGCAGACCAACTTGAAAACTGAAGAAACCTATGTTGACAGTTTTGGTTGACGTTTTCTAGTATAATTTATTAATGTTAAGTGATTTTTAGAAATCCCCAACAAATAATTCGTTCCCAACAATGCTGTTCAATTTCATTTTGAATGTTGTTTTTAACCAAAAATAAAATTAACATCTGTTTATATAAAACAACGGGCTCTGTATGTTTGTCACTGTCTCCCCACTTAAACATTGGCGCAGCTCAACCAAATGTGGTATGCATACTTAGTATACCCAGGGGAAGAACTTCGACTATTTGTTGTTTTTCTTTTAAGAGGAGAGTTCTATTTACATGTAACTATTGTGAGAAACTGAACGCTTATTTTCCGATCATTGGTGCAGTGTTGACGTAGCTCAACTACATTTGGTATGCATACTTAGTGGACCTAGGGGAAGCACTTTGACTATTTCGTTTTTCTAAATACGGGGCTCTATTTATAATGTAACTATAATGTTAAACTGAACACTTAAATTGCGTTCAATATAAATATATATATACTAGCTGGAAACCGCCAGTGGCGGGGGTGACCCCTGGTGGTGGGTTAGGGGCCTTCAGCAGGAACTTGCTGAACAACGGGTTCAGCTAATCATTAATAAATCATTTCACAGTCACTAAAACAAATGGATTTCTAACTATTTACTTTTCAAAGATTATCTACACATGATGTTTGTTTACTTGTAGCTTCTCACATGAATGCAATGTTATATTAAAATGTGCTTAGAGATGCATTTGGTCCATTAACTCACGAGCACTTTTCAAGCGCACATTTTGATTGCTTTCCATTTTACCATAGTCTATAATAAACTGTATTGATATCTAAGATTCTACAGACCTTGGCCGTGAACCTGGGGCGCTGGAAAAACCTTTCCAATTTGATCCCGAAGCGCCTAAGGCCGGCCCTGTTCACAATCGATTGCACATGCTCGGATTCTTGAAGAACTCAGCAATGATTGAACTCTCCATCGATAACCTCCGGGATTAACTCACTCACTATGTTCTATGAAAGATACTGTAGCGTCAACATCTGAACCCACAGAATTCAAATAAGTTTCTGGTTTCTAGAAATTGTTAGACACTAGTAAATACCTGTTGCTTTGCGAAAGGTGTACCTAAAGCTGTGTTCTGTGTCAGTATGTTTACACAGTAATTTGAAAGGTTAACGCAAGGTATTGTTAAATAGAATACTTGTATTCGGTTTGTATTAAACTTTAAACAACTAAAAAGCTCAGCCGTACAGTGGATAGCCTTGGACTTTATTGTTATTAAATTAGATTGCATAAAGTGTGTCATAATCAAAATGGAGAAAGATCTTATATAAAAATTATTTTCTTACATTATATTGAAACGCATTTAAATGTTCGGTTCGATATTTGCAGAGATGTTATACAACTAAATAAGGGGTGGGGGTTATCACATGACAACTATTTCTGCTATTCTTTTTACAAAAATAGATTGAGTAATCGAGGAGTAAATACCGAAAGTGTTATTAAATGGATTTAAACAGAAATGGAAATGAAGTTGTTCCCCCGTTGCTAGATTTGTTTACATTAGATGATGTGACAAACGAACCTGATGCGTGTGTGGTATAGTCGGACTATTTTCCTCGTGTATATGTTCATTTTCCCACAACATTTCGGCCATGTACCCTCCAGCCCTGTTCGAGACCGGAGGTTACACATCTGAAGCGTTGTTAGAAAATGAACATATAGACGAAACAGATAGTCTGACTAAATCACACGCAATGATTAATACACCTCGCCTAACACAATTCAGACAAAAACTTGATGCTCATTGTATCATTAGAATAAAGTATAACATACAGACGAACAGACGGACGGACAGACAGACGGACGCGTTGTAAATTATAATGTAGATTATTGAACTGATCGAACAGGAAACGGATTTATCCTAAGGAGTCAGGCCTAACAGTGCACCGTTTCGGCTACTTAGAGGCCACAAACAGATAAACAGAAAGAGACCTTTAGTATTAGATATAGATTGAACTGCACGAACAGGAAATGGATTTATCACGAAGGAGTCAAGCCTAAGTGTGCGCTGACTCCGAATTTTGAGAGCGATCAATTGGCGACTTGTTGGATGAGAGGGAGCTTCTTTTGTTGCCTTTTGTCCTTCCTTAAAGATTGAGTTGATTGAATCATCTCTTCTTTAGAGAAAGAATTAACGCTAGATATTGTGTGAAGCGATCGATGGTGCCTCAGGAGGCGTCTCTGTCCCCCTGCAATTGCCTGACGAGGAGATGGGTGTGAAATAATCCAATAAACAAGGAAAGCAAAGAAAAGACAAAGAAACAAATAAAAGCGAGGAAGGCTTTCTAATTTGTTGGTCTTATTGATTTCGGGATGGAGCTGCAAAAACCCGGCCATAAAGCCTCGTTTTGGTTTGTAGCCGCAGTGACTGACCCCGACCGCGCCTTTTGTTTGTTTACTGAGGATTCTTTCTTTCTTTCTTTCTTTCTTTCTTTCTTTCTTTCTTACCGGCGCCAACCGCCATCCCCCCTTCTCTTTATGTACGCTGTTCCGAAGATTATTCTTATAATTTGTATTTTTTTTCCTTCAGTTTTTCTTGTAATTCTCGCTTTTTCTTTCTTTCTTTTTTTCACTAGAGTTCTTTGTAGAGTTCTTCCTTTTGGTTTCTCTTTCTTTCTGTTTCTCTTTCTTTTTCGCTTGTCTTTCTCTAGTTCTTTCGTTCTTTCTTTCTTGTCAATTTGGTATTAATTAAAACTAAGCAGCGTCCGACACAAAGAAACAAGTTTGGGGAACGCATTGATATCAGATTCACTTTATTCTTAATCGTCTGCAAGACTCACTTGATAACCGTTACTCTATGGCGGAGCATGATTCACTAAACTTACATTGATCTGGCACAAGACAACAAGTTTTGAGTACCAAGTCAAACGCACTCCAATCATAATCGTCTTTTCTTTAAATACCGTTTTTCTATTCATTCTCCTTTTTTATTTTGTTTCTGATCTTTCCTATTCTTCCTCCCTTCTTCATCTGCCGACTATTAATCTTCCTAAGTTGCATTAAATTTTCTTTTTCTCACGTCGTCCTCTCTTTCGTTTTTATACGTTGTATTTCTTTTCTTCATTTCTTTTTTATTTTATTTTCTTCCATTAGCTTCCAGTCTTTTCCCCCATAATTCCACCCTTGTCCATTTTTCATCCAATCATTTTTCGCCGCCTGCCTGACTCTCTTTCTTGTTCCCGCCTTCTTAATTATCTCCCTTGTTCGATTCGCTGACGGCCATGTTTATCCAATGGCGACCCTCTACAATTTTCCCTTCCTCCTTTCATCCGATGTTGTTTGAATTAGGCAGTTTTATTTCCTTTCCTCACTTACATTCAAACCCAGACATTTGCTCATTTTTACATATTAAGGTATGTAAATACTTACATACATGCATACATACATACACACACACATATATATATATGTGTGTATGTATTTGTATTTTCATGTATGTATATATTTACACATATATATATATATGTGTGTGTGTGTGTGTGTGTGTGTGTGTGTGTGTGTGTGTGTGTATACAGCTGAAATGCATCTGCAGGAGTGCTCCGAACAAAGTCTCCATCACATGATGACCCTGAGGTAAATCATGGTTTCGGGGTTAAAACATCATTACCACTAACCCAGGGCCCTATCCACGGTATTAGAAGAGAGTTTGAATGGAATATACAACAAATTGAAACAGTTTCAATTGAATAGCTATTTGAAGGACATTCTAGGTGAGAAAATCGTTATACAGGGTGACCCAAAAGTAATGATATATTTTGAAGAATAATAAGAATTAATAAAAGAAAATAACTTAATCGTGCAACTCTGTATATTCAGCACACATGTACACATACACACACGCGCGCGCACGCACACACACACACA
>VCCN01002354.1:1450517-1461813 GCA_006491835.1 Architeuthis dux | reverse complement strand
CCCACATCTACCCTGCGATTAAGAACGACTGCCTATTCTACGTTGGATATATAGACGACATTCTCCGTATATTCACAGGCGGAGAAGCTAAACTAGATAACCTCCTTACACACCTAAATTCTACACATGACTCTATTAAATTCGATAATGTAAAATCATCAGAATCCATCGCCTTCTTAGATACACTAATATACATAGATAATAGTAGACATCTCCAAACTACATTATATTTAGAGTTTCTAAACCAACCGATACACATAATTATCTACACTCCATATCGGCTCACCCTAAACATCTTAAGGAATACTTTGCATACACTCAAGCACTTAGAATTAGAAAGATCTGCTCTGAAGATAATGAACTCAGGAAACATAATAATCACCTTACACAACACGAGGATACCCCCACACCCTAATAGAAAATCAGATCAGAAGAGCAACCGCAATCCCCAGTGATGACACATTAAACTTATCTAATACAAACAAATCTAACCGCATACCTCTTATAATTACATTCCATGACACACTCCCTCAACTATAACAAATAGTTAAAAATAGATGGGACATCCTAACATTGAAAACAGAATTTAGAGAAATATAGAGCCCGGCACACTTTTCCTACCACAGAATATTAACAAGATAATAAGCTGCAACACGATAATAAATGATAAAGTCTCAGAAACAGAAAGAATAACACAATCTGCCGACCATGTAACAGCAAAAAGCCCATGATGTAACCACCTCATACACACTAACTCCTTCACTAGCTCCAGCACCAATAACACTTTTAATATCTAGCATAATTCTAACTGCAAAAGTAACGATGCTATTTATCTCCTTGAATGCAAACAATGCACGCTACAATACATAGGTAAATCTGAATGGCCGTTTAATATCAGACCCAACACTTACAGACATACAATTAAATCTACTAATCTTGTCAATTAACTCCCAGTAGAACAATACTTTGGCCTACCTAACCACAACTTTAGTAATGATGCAAAATTCACCATAATTGAAAGGAGAGAAAAGATTACACCTAATACAGCTACAAAACTCCTTGAATCTCACAAGAATATGTGGATTAATAAACTGTTCTCCAAAAGGACTAAATATTAAATTAAACAACCCACATATCTCCTAATTCCAGCTTATAAGATAACCACCTTCATAACCCACCATAACACAATAGATTATATTAGACACACGCACACACACAATCACACACACAAATAAACCTATTATCCAGACATACTCATAACCCCCGTACAAGACCTTACGTGACTATCCGAAATTATTTTTATATAACATTTTCAAAAGAATAACCCTAATAAATCCCCACCCACCCACACAAACCTTTGTGGTCAACAGAACGCTATTCTCCAAGCTCAATGCAATGCAAATCTCTATTATCTACGTTTATAAAATGCAATCTGTATCCATATATTTCATATATGCCTTCATTTTTGACGGCACGGGTAAATAAGTATTAATAATAATCAGTGAGCATCTAAAAGTTTATTCATTCATGAAATATGTTTCTTCCTGGCCTACGGCTTTGAGCCTGACTTGACTTACAGATTCATTTAATTTGATAGGTAATACGTTTCCTTTAAGAACGAAGAAGGTGACGATGTAAGAAGCACGAGCGTGAATTAAGACGAGTGCGAGGCGGGAGAGGGCAGAGACCGGATCTAAATCAAATGGTCGGCTGATGGCTGTGGCTGTGATCACCAGGGTGGGAACAGTCCGCGAATCTTTGGCTTCTTGCGTAAACGTTATGCCATGTGAAAGGAATGGTTACTTAATGAATGGTAAAAGAAAATTAATCATTCCCTCCCCCACGTAGTACCCCAATCACCTACATCGCTTGAACATTTATCTCCAACATTTATCTACCTGACCGGACTAAAGAACATCAACCGAACTATCAAGCTCGACTGGCAAGACGTTTCAGATAATCAACTGACCAATCAGAACTCTCCATCTTCTGTGGTCGTTTTGTGATCTTTTCCTCCATTTGGTCGTCTTGTCCTCTCATTCACTTACCTCTCTCACTCTCTATCTCTTTCTCTATCCCCCTCTCCCCTCTCTATCTTCTCCGGTATCTTTTTTCGCTTTTCCTCTATATTTCCTTTGCTCGGTCTCTTTGTCTCTCACTTTCTTTTCCTTTGTCTTTCTCTCTTTTCCTCTATTTTTTTCACTTTTCATCTCACTCTTTTCTATATCTCCCTCTGTTTTCCCCTGTCTCTCCCCCCTCCTGTCTCCCTGTCTCTCTCTCTCTGTCTCTCTCTGTCTGTCTCTCTCTCTCTCTCTCTGTCTCTGTCTCTCCTTTCTCTCTGTGTCTCTCTCTGACTTCTGTGTTCCTCCCCCTCTTTTTCCTTTGTCTATTTCTGTCTCTATTTCTCCCCCTCTGTCTTTCTCTCGTTTCCTCTATTTTTCTCTCTTTTCATCTCACTCTTTTCTATATCTCCCTCTGTTTTCCCTGTCTCTCTCCCCCTCCTCTCTCTGTCTCTCTCCTTTCTCTCTGTGTCTCTCTCTCACTTCTGTGTGCCCCACCCACTTTTTCCTTTGTCTATTTCTGTCTCTATTTCTCCCCCTCTGTCTTTCTCTCTTTGCTCTATCCGTATCTCTTTTCTGTCGCTTTCTCTCTTGTTTGTCTCCCCCCTCTCTCTCTCTCTTCTCATTTCCCATGTCTACTGCATATCATGTCCAAGATCATTATATTGTTAACCTGAACTTTATCAGTGAACTTTCACCGACCATCATTTGGCTTCCTTTCAGATCAAGACGGACCAACACACAGAAATAGAAGCGACGCGCAACATAGACTCGTATTCCGATTTCTGTCAGATCTGCAAATGTCAGTTCGATTCCAACGGCCTTGAGAGAAAAGTAAAATCTTCTCTCTGCCGAATTAGCTTTATAATTCTCATGTTGGACTCGTCTGTAAAAAGACAAACATACGCAACCCCTGAAAGTTTCAATCCGCCCACGTCTTCAGTTCGCTGTCGCTCATCGCTTGAAATAGACATGTTTTTCGTGTAATTTTTGTACTGGAGTTTGACAAAAGAGAAAATAACTTCATCTGTCTGAATATGTGAGACGATAGTGTGTGGTCAATTCTGCGAGTCCACTTTCATGTTTTTTCTGGTGTCTCGTAAGAATGGTCAGTTCAAAAATCGCACAACGCATCAATTTGAAATCTTTGGTGAAATTGAACAAAACGGCTAGCGAAACATTTTGTATGCTAACAGACGTTTATGGGGAAGACTGCAGGTGTCAAGTGAATGTGTGTTCGAGGGTCACAATAGAGTGATGTGTTGCTCGATTTTTGAATTGACAATGTTTACGACACGCCAGAAAAAACATGAAACGGGACCGACCACACACTATCGCCTCACATATTCAGACAGACGAAGTTATTTTCTCTTTTGTCAAACTCCAGTACAAGGTTTCCTACTGTAACAAGAACTAGAAGAACAACAAGAACAATCTTCACCAACATTAGGAGTGTAAACAGATATGTAAAATTCATATTCCCCTACCGTGATTTGAACTCACGACCAACTGATTGCTGACTGAGTTAAATTGACAATTCTGAGTTCTCAACGAAAATGTATCATGCCGACACACACAGGCGTATCTCATTCTAATAAATAAATACATTTATACAAAAATATATATTTGTAATTTGTTATTTATTATATATACAATACTAAAGTTGCAGTAATTATCCTATCAGTCGGAATAGAAGTTGGGGTGGAGTTTGACCATGCAGCAGCCAGGATTGTCTAAGTTAAGGCTAGTCTGGCACAGGGTCACGTCAAAAGAGTGGAAATCTATGTTATGCCACTCTTCCATGTGGGGGGAGCCTACTTTGAAAATTAGCATGCAATATCCCGGCTTTTAAATGCAGCAGCCAGGCTTGTCTCTCCTTATGTTCTGATATTAATCACCGCTACCCACAACACTGGTTTATTGCTGGGTTTAGGTTATTCATGTGTTCTAACATGTATATATCTGAATGAATGACTTGGCTTCGCGAGCGAAGATTTATAGATATATATCTATGTATTATATAACCGTTCATAGTAGAAACTTGAGATTTTGCACACACACACACACACCCCACAATGAGTAGGGGAAATGGTTTCTTTGTGTTTTTTGTTTTAAACCCCCTCTCCTAAATAGGTTTTAGGTGCGGGGTTAAATATGCAATGTACGTTTATGCTAAATTGGTCACTAGTTTGTGCCCGCTTGTATTTTGAAAATTTAGTGATCACTGCCCAACAAAAGGCTAGAGAAGTAACTTATTCATTTTCCAACTTTTAAATTGATCACTCCAACACAACATATATGGTGGCGGTGATTCATAATTTCGTTTGGAATGCTAGTCTCGTTTTCTCACCACTCTTTCTCCAGTTCCAATTCTCTCGATCTCTAATGAAATCCTCTCTTTATAGAGCACATATTATACTATTCTCTCCCATGTTTAATCTACTCCTTTCTTTCCCATTTTTCAACTCCTTCCTCTTTCTCCTCCTCCCCTTTGCTGCTCTCAATTCACGGGAAATCTTCTTCTGACCGTACTTTTCTCAAACTCGGTTACCTCTCTCTCTCACCCCCGACCCCCCACACCTTTTCCGCTCAATCTCCTTTTCTTTCTTTGTCTCTTTCTCCTGTTCATTCTCTCTGTCCTTTTCTTTCTGTCTCTTTCTCTCGTTCTTTTGTTCTTTTTCTCTGTCTTACCGCCTCTCTCTCTGCAAGAAGACCTCTCTTTCTCTTATTTGAATCTTCACCCTCACTTCCCCCCCCCCCCCGATTTTTCTCTCCTCTGCAAGAAGGCAATTAATCTTATTACTAATGCCCCCCCCCCGCATCCCACTGCTCCCCACGATTGCTTTCTTCTATTCCCTTACCCAACCTCCCCTGGCTCCTCACCGGACCGCGGTCATCTTCTCCCCAACGACTTCATCCCCATTACTTACATCACAAATGCCTCCCCACCCCTTCTCACGTCGACTCTCTGCTGCTGATCAGGTCACACGCCGGGTCGATATTCCCGAACAAGAACTGGTAATTATTGGTGTTCGAATTTTACAGCTGAGGAGGAGATCAGCCAAGAAGATATTTGCAGTCTGATATGTGAAGGTGGTGACAATTACCTACGTCACGTGTCCTGCGACGTGGCACGAACATCACATGACGAGCTGGTCGTCCAATGAATGGCCAACCAGAACAGAAAGGAGTTTCCTGAATGTGTAATTAACTGAAGACGACATGACATCAAGAAGAAGAAAAACTATAATGATAATATCAATAATATTCCAAAGCAGGTCTCATACCAGCGGTATTGTTAGTAAAGGCCTCAGACTATACATTATGTATAGTCTGAGGCTTTTACTAACAATACAAAACAGCAAATTAGTAATAAAGATGATTATGAAAAATGTGATAGAAGGGCTTTGCTAATTTCAGAAATGTAAAGGTGACAGAGTTATATATCAATCTAACAATATAATAAGCAAGGTAGTCTAGAAATAATACTTTTTGTCAAAGAAGATAATTATTAAATGTTAAGCAGGAGTTATTTGTTTGCAAATATGTAAGACACAGATTGCACTAATTTAAAATATATAACTCAAGAGAGTGGTATGCGTACACGTCCTAATGAGGAAGGGGGGAGAGGAAACTAACAAGAACTGTCGTTTACAAAGAAATACTTGATTAATATGCATGCAAGTAAAGAGCATAATACTTATATATTGATTAAAGACAATGATCATTTAAAGTAACATAATGTCATTAAAGTTTTACCCCTAAACAATATATCAGTTTTGGTGATTTTTCACCGAATTACATACATTGTTATTAGTAAACTAATGATAACCATAAGCGAACCAAGCAGAAGGGACCCTACTGCGAATGCGTGAACAAACACGCCCCTGTGGCGTAAATCAATTAGCACTGAAATACCATTGAGAGAGATAGTGTACTCCGTGACCGTCGCATTTACACACGGCTCGGGCAGTGTTTTATTTTTGGCAAAACAGAGTCAAGATATGCCTCCCTGCGACTTATGGATTTTTCCAAAGAGGTTCAGATCGTGGTAGAGATTAACGAGAACGCATCGTGGCATCTGATGGTGATCCAAACAGAGGACTTTGCAGACTGTTATGAAAAGTTGAAAGGTCACTGGGATAAGAGAACTCACGGGGAGTACATTGAAGGGAACTAAAACGCCATGCTCTAGTTAGGCAATGTTTCTGTTAATATTAAATGGCTGCATACTTTCTGAACAGACTTCGTATAGTTCTTTACTTAGAATAGTTTATTTAAGTGGGGCATCTCACGACATTTGCTAATCAGTCTGCGAGACGAGCTTGCTAAGTATGGCGCTACTATCAGCGTCCTAGTCCGGTTTTGTATTGATCTAACAAATGAATGACAATATTTGGGGGGGAAACAATTGAATAAAAAGAAATCGGTCGTCCGGTGCATTTATTCTTTCCTCGAAAGAATCCGATAACTGTTGCGTTTTGTAGTAAGTCTTTATAAAACTTGTCGATTGTTCTGTTGCCTTTGGATGCTTGGGATTCTAAAATCCTAGTGATACAGAATTCTAAAACAAAGTTGTTGTTGCATTCTTTTTTTTTCTTTTTTAAAAATAATATTTCGTTCATCTCAATTGTGATAAAAATTGACATTAACATTTAAAAAACACAATTAAAAAATCAAGTTGAAGGAAAATAATAGTCAAAGATTGATAATAATGGTTTACAATACTGCATCTAAAACAAAAATAATAAAAGTTAATTGCTTTAAAATGTCCGTGATTAGCGAATACATAGTCAGTCAGAAACAACTTTACTGATTCTACCAGTTCAGAAACTAAAACTACATCGTGCCGGATAGATAAGGATAGGGAGTGGGTTAAAAGGTTAGATGTGATTCTTCTGCAAGCCATTGAGGTTCTCGTAGCTTAGATGGCAAAGTAGCTGGTGCGTTTAACAAAGCTTTCCTATGGTAACTTTATATGATTTTTTATTTTCCGATCCACGCAGTTTACTCTCTGCCATAGGCCTGAGTTTTGTTGTTGTGTCTTTGGAATTCTCTCTAAGAACACTCGTTTAGAACGAGCAGCAGATGTTGGATCATTTCTCATTGCACATTTACAGAATACAATTACAGAGCGGATTAGTTAATGCAGATAAAATGAGGAATAAAAAGCACCCGATAACTTCCAAGTGCGATTCAAATTTCAACCTTTCTGCTAGATTAAGATTAAGAGACAATTAAGGATAACAGTTTGACCATTTCCTACTCTCATTTACACTGGACAAACAAAAAACAACACGAAATCATTTCATTTATACTAATTAGGGCAGTGCCAAAAGTTCAAAAGGACCATGTTTGGAAGGGGCCGGACTTTATGGTGTGTGAAGCAGACTGACATAATTTTCATGTAAAATAATCTTTTGTTCGTCATACGAAACTACAGCTTCGAAGTATTACGGTTACGGTTACAATTTAGATATTTTATATTTAAATTTAGATAATTCTAAAGAGCGGAAGTCAAGGGAGATAATTCATAGAAACGTCATAAAGATCTATAATCTTTAATTTGCTGACCAAAACAACTTCAAACTCGAACTTGTGTGCTGGCTAATATATCTGGCGAATGTCAACTTCGTATATTTCAGTTGTCGGGTAATCGCGGTGCACACACACACACATACACACAGACATACATATATTCAATTGTAGTTAGATGTTTTAATTAATAATGACAAACCGAGGTTTCTATTTTCGACCGTTCGACTGGTCGACCGATGAGCTTCTTCCTTGCAAGCTTTGACATTTATAGCATGTTCTGTTTTATTGCGGTCGGGTTGAAGTAATGTGTAGGTTTACAGCCACGATTTAAAATTAATAATGTATTATTTAACCATGCGGAGAAGAGATGGGCTTTATCAAGATGGCCCTTATAGATACAATGAAGGACTCAGTATGCCACTAGGACGATCTCATAGATAATGGAAACAATCCACCAATTCATTAGGTTTGAAGTTTCCATTATCCGAAAGTAGAGCGTTCCTATAAAAAAAACCTTTCGATAATCTTTGGTTTGACGTACATAAATCTATGGCGGTGTTTAGCTAGCATACAAAGACTCCAAAAGTCATACAAAGGGTCCAAAATTCATACAAAGTCTCCAAAAAGTATAATATTTTTATTAAAAGGAGAATTAAACAACATATTCATCAGAGATTGAATGCTTGTTCTTGATCAGATTGCGCACCACGAATTCGTCAAGGTACGACGTGCAAACTGACGTTTTAAAGAACAAAAGACACGGGTTTTATTTCATTATTGCGTTTATTTCTGATGAATATGTTGTTTAATTATACGTTTCAATTGAAAAGATTCAACATTTTAGAACCGATTTGGGACTTTTGGAGCTTTTTTATGGTGGTTAAACACGGCCATAGCTTTATGTACGTCAGAGCAAAGATTACCAACCTTTATTATGGCTAAATGTAAAGCGAAGAAGCAATGCCCATTCATTGGGAACATTTTTGAGCATCCCTAAACCCAAAAGTGGTGATGGTGGTATATTAGGCTGAGATGCTGGAGGTTGGGGTGGTAGTAGTTACAAGAGTCTGGTGTGCAGGAGAGAGAAAAAGAGGGTGCGCCCTGCCTTTATAATGGCTCACTGCAAAACAGACGCTAAACTATATTCCCACTTTTCGCGTTTTTTCGTAAAAGCGAAAAAGTGGCGTAAAGTGCCCTTTCGAAAAGCGAAATAGAGTCAAACATTTTAATCACTTCGAGATTAACAAGAGCGACTCATATATTTCGAGAGTTTATAAAAGTGTGTGCCCTCGCGCTGGAGATGGCCTAGTAGATAAAGTGCTGGACTGTTGGTCTTGTTACTTGGGAATTTTAATCCCTAGGAAAGAAAAAAAGAGCAGGAATGCACCAGTTGAGTAGAGGAAGAGTTTGCAAATTGACAAGTGCGATTTCAGAAACCGATTGAAAAGACGTTGGACAACAAAAATACCCACCCCCGCGAAGGATCTACTCTAATAATGACAGTGTGATTTTCTTGGTTCGCTGTCCGTAACACTTCACTCTCTCACACAGGGATACACGTTTTATTGATAAAAATACACCCTACCCACCGTTTTAAACTATGCACTATTCCGTAAAGGGAAGACTAGTTAAACACATTATGAAAAAGATAAACTACTGAAGTCTCTCCAGTGGAAGAGTTCATCGTTTCAAATGGCGGGTAGGAGATATTTTGATCAGCAAAATGCTTACCCTTTAGTGGGAGAGTCCAGTGTTACGGACAGCGAACCAAAAGAAATGACACAGTTATGAGGCATCTATTGATTATTGAACTCATTATCAACAGCTTGCGGGACTAGTTCTCTAACCATTGCACTATGACAGGTGTTGAGATGTATATATCAATTGTCCAAACAAAATGGAATGACAGGTCTGCTTAGTCTCTCACTAAAACCGTCTTTTAGCCGTGTTGGGGATGATCAGTTAAAAAATTGCAAAAAGGGGCGATCAAAGAATAAGTTACTTCTCTCACTTTTTGTTGGATCACTAAAAAGTCCGAATTTTCAAAAACAAGCGTGAACGCAGCCGGACATAACTAAGAGACCAATTTAGCATATACTTACATTGTACACTGACCCCCGCCCCACCAAGAACCTATTTTGGCGGGGGTTTTAGACATATAAGGAGTAAATGTTAACATTTTCAGCCCTCTGGCTCAATTGGTGTGGCCTGTACGCGCGACACATACAACGTAGATCGCCAGCCAGACAGAACAACTTGAAGACTGAAGAAACCTATGTTGAGTTTTGGTGCCAATTTTGATTGACGGTTTTTAATAACTTCGCAAAATTACAGAATTTGAATAGTTAAGTAGAAAATGAGCCCAACCATTTCCCGTAAGGATTGTATACTTGGGGAAGGGTGTGGAATGCATCGGCAGAAACGCTGTGTTGAATAATGAAAATAATGAGATCAACTGTTGGAGTAAGAATGACCCTTCTCAAAATGACATTACGCCTATCGTAGAGCAATGATTAGCTTGCACAATACGTAGTCCAATTTACTCGTGTAGTTCGATCCTCACTTGATGACACATAGCAGTAGCCTTGTGCCAGAATTGGGCAAACAGTTAGAAATAAATAATCAAGGTGCCTACTGTAGCGCGATGGTTAGTAACCTTTTCTCACTTAGCCAGTTGTTGTTAAAATAGAATCGGCGAACCGAGTTCAAACCTTGGCCGAGGCTGTTCACTTCGCATTAATGCCTTTGGGAGAAGCATGAATCCACCCCTCTACTCATAGCTATGGGTGAAATAGCAGGACAGGACAGATTGGGGGCACTAGCCTTGGGAGGCAACCAGTGGAAAAGGCAACCGGAAAGCACTCCACCATACTTCCCAAGAACAATCATGGCAATGTACAGTTTAAAACTGTGGAGAGCCATGATCATCCAAGTCCTGAAGGGATATGACTCATAGAGAGAGTGAGTTCGATTCTCATTGGGCGCTCAATTACTGTGTCCTTGTAGCAGACTAAGCTGAAGCTAGTACATAATACAACATAATATTGGAAATGAACACGTAACTATCCCGGCGCGAGATTTACATCTTAAGATGAAAATTTACATAAGAATTGTATAAAGAAAAGGTAAAAATAACAATATTTCTTATCAAGTCCTTCTTGGCCAGGCAATCGATTTTTTCGGCACCCCTGTCCGCTGTAACCCAGCCGAAGAGCGACAGGTCTGGCTTTATCTAAAATTAATCGGACCCGTACGGAGGTAAGTAATATTCATGAATAATTTATTGCAAGCCGGTCCGCTGTGGGGGCCTGTAGTTGTGTCTCTTTCAATGTAGCCTACCCGGGAATCTGTACACAATTATATAGACATGTGCGATGTATTCAGACGACCGGTGACGGTTGAGAAAATGGGGGTCGGTCGGGGGGATACTATGAATAAATCGCTTGAGGCTTGAAAACTTGTTTAAGATGACGATGAAGCAGCCGCATTTGAAATGTCAGATTTTATGAGAACACTTATATGTATGGAGGGAGGGTGACGTAAGAATACCTATACGTGTGGAGGAGAGGAGAGCAGGTGTGGGTTGTATGAACACCTATATGTGTGTGGGGGGTGTCGTGAGAACACCTATATGTGTGGGGGAGGGATGTGTAGTTAGAGCACCTATATATATATGTATATATATATATATGTATATA
>VCCN01002354.1:1332233-1342390 GCA_006491835.1 Architeuthis dux | reverse complement strand
CCCGCTCTGCCTTCCCCATTCCGAAGAAAACGTCCGCTATCTGCTTGCAATATACCTGCCCCGATCCACCCCTCATCAAGAGAGAGAGAGAGAGAGAGAGAGAGAGCGAGTTGTACTGTAAAAGTTGAGACAGCACAGGAGTATAGTGTATATATGGAATTTCCACTAGCCAACATGGAAAGTAGCACGTCCCTGCTATGTTCAATTCTCTTCTGATGATGTCATTTCACGACAACGAAATGCATAAAGATTTATCTTCACTTCGCTGCTGGTTAAATGTATCCAAATTTAACACTGTTAACACCGGATTTAGCCGGGGGCAGTTTCTCCAGAATTGAAACTCTGTTGCCAAAAATATGTTTTCGTAGTGGTGTACTCATCTTTGGACGGCAACAGAGTTTCAATGCTGTAGAGTTTGGTCACAATTAATTTCTGAAAATATCCGTTTTGTGTAATGTTTCACTAGAAATAATAAAATCCTGCTATGCTTGGTTTATAAGAAAATTAACTTTCTATAAAAAAAGTGGTAGAGGTGTACTTATTTATGTGCGATACAGTATATGAGAAGAATACAATCATAGACACGACACACAGAGTTTGTACTTATTCAAATACTTATGAGCAGCACTGTATGTATATATCAAGCTGTTTGGTTACAAGAAGTCTCGTAGCTTATCTTGCCTCATGGGTTTTTAAAAGAAACAAAGACTGCAAAAGCCTCGTACTATCTTTTAATGCATCCACTTAAATTTTGACATTTGGGGGTGGGGTGCGTCCGGCTTCTTTCAACTCGCATTGCTTTTTTTTTTATTTTGTCTCAGATGCACACACCGCTAAGATTATCGAATTCTGGAAGGAAAAGTGAAAGAGGTATAAATTCTCCACAGCGAGTAAAAAATAAACTAAATCATTTTTTTTTTATTTATCTTCGAAGAAAAACTGAAAAATGCAGCCGTCTGTCCGCTTTGCTTTGCATAATTCTTGCACTGAAAAATACGACAAACTATTAGGAAGTTTTAGACTGAAATGTTAGCAAAGCTTTAAGTAAATGAGTCCATTAACCCTATGAAGACTAACCTATTGAAGTGCTTAATGCATGAATAATTTAAATGGGTATTAAAAACGCCAAAAACGCCAAAAACGCGTTGGTTTTTATTTTATGGTTTAAAAATACTACCCGTTAATTGAATCAAACATTTTTCCATATTTTCAAGAACCAAAATCTTGATGAGATACAATTGTCTCGAGACAGATGAAAAACACGGAATTAGTAGATCACATAGCGTACACGTCTTTCCCATAAATCATGTTATGCAATATAATTTCTGTGTAGGTTTCGTACCATGATGACCTCATTGTCTGTGGTTGTAAAAGCCGAGAAAATCTCATTTATTTTAATGTTCGTGACACATACGTTTGTGACACATACTTAAAGATCTACGGGAAATGTATATCTTAGAGTTCATAGATATCTCGGGATATATATGTCCCCGGAATCACCAAAGGGTTAAAGAGTCACAGTTGTGAAGAACTCAGTGATTTTCAATGCAGCAGGAAATGGAAGACTCGAAATTACAAGCTTTCCCTGTCAAAACTCGGCAGCAATTACTTGTAGGAGAGAGGGGTGGGTTGCACTGTCCTTATAACGATTCCCTGCAAAACACACACTGGACGCAGTTTTGGTTTTTCGCCTTGTTTCGTAAAAGCAAAAGAAGTGTCGTAAACTTTCGAAAACCCTGTACCTGTATTCCTTATAGCTTTATTCGCGATGACAGCCATATTCTGGGTCATATCAGGAAGACGATGTCTTTATGGAAATAATTGAACTCAGCACAATAATCAAAGCCATTATATCGATCGTGATGATTTTATTGATTAACCCATGCTTAACACTAATCTCGCTCAGTCCAATATCGATAAGAACGATCGGAATATTGAGGAAGATGTCAAACCCAATTCGATCGAGTTAATACAAAGCGCTCTTGTCTTTTCAACTCGTTACCATTCATCTGATCTCCAATGATGGTTTCATTCATTGGATCGCTTCTCTATTATTATTCTTTTCTGTTCACCCTCAACCATGGTGAAAAAGAGATCTCGTGTCATGATGTGTGTTGTTAATCTCAATTCATAAGTGAGCACCTGTGCAGCTGGATTTGAATTGATCCTGCTTCTCAGATTTCAACTTAATTTCTTGTTCAACATCTTTTCCTTCGACATTATCGGTTTTGGGTCGTCGTTCATATCCTTTTCCTGGGTTGTCGTTCCTGATCAGTAAAAACACCATCAATAAACGTAATCCGTTGTGCCAGCATTCATCTTGTTTTAATGCCTCTGGCAAGTTAATATTGCTGCTCCTAATTGTTGGGCACTCCCACTGCTGCTGTGACGAGAAACAAACAAATCGTCCATCGAGACACACATAACAACTGAATTACGGTTCAGCTTACCAGAAGAAGTACTTGGCAGGATTACGCTGATAAAAACAGTAAAACCAGCGATATAACACTAATACTACTAGTGTAAAGTAGTTACTAGGAAGCACTCAAAGAGCGCATGTCTCTTCCGACGCTATTGTCAGGGGGAGTAATTGTGCATGGATCCGCCCCAACATTGATTCAGTTCTTCCGTAGCCTTCATTGAGAAATTTTAGAGATATCGTGTGGACAGACATGAAACTTTGGCGATATTATGTGGTTTGGACATATAACTAAGACGTCGGGGTGGTAATTGCATATGGATCCGCTCCCAAATTCAATAATTGCTCATAGCTTATTCCCACTCTTCAACAAAATGTCATTGAGAACTTTTGGAGATATCGTATGGACAGTCACGAGCGTATACATAAATGTATGGGAAAAAAACGATAAATATCACTCAATCAAAAACAAATTCCTGAAATTTAACCAACTCTTCCTTGCCCCATTGTCCACCCTTCCACAACATTGCATTGGGATTCATTGATTACTTTTGGAGATATCTTGTGGACAGACAGACAGACAGACAGGCAGACGAGTACATATACGTCTCCAACTTCGTTGGTAGAGGTAAATATGGCACCGAGGTGTCAGGGGAAGAGGAATGCTAGATTGAAAGGTTAGATCTGATCTTCTGCCAACCATAGGGGTCTCCGAGCTCAAGCGATAACAGTAGCTGGTACGGATAACCAGGCTTTCCTAAGGATGTGAGTTCGAATCTCACCAGGAGTTTATCCTTTATTAATGAATTTTGAATAGAACCCTTTCACCAGAGACGGTTATATCGTTCTCATCTCCCGAATTCTTTCAGGTGGCATCTTGAGATTTGTTAAACTAGAAACTGCCAATTTTCCGTCTTTAGTCTACCCCCACATTGCGTATACACTAATCTTTTGTACTGCCATGACCAGGGATTGAACCTACTATATTCCAGGGATGAAACTAATTTACGTAGTAGTAACCAGACCAGCATCTATTTCTACAGAATAGGCTGGCTGTAGAATCTTTTAACCGCAAACCTCAGGCATCTTTTTTCAGATTCGAACTGTGTTTCTCAGAGTCGTGGGTTACGTCTGTTCGCCTTGGGGTACCAGGTTTCCTTAATTCAGAGCTTTCCAAACTGTGTTCCGAGACACTTAGGTGTGTCGCGAAATTAAGTATGATTTTTCTGAGTCAGTTGGGATAACACTATATAATTGGGTTGGCTAACAGAACCTGAGTAATACGTCGCCAAAAAGTTGTTTTTTTTTTTTTAAATACGTCGCCAATGCAAAACGCTTGGAAAGCTTTCCCTTAACCCCCCCCCCCTTATACATTCCATTATTTGTTCTGACTGAAATTCCTTCCCTGGCTAAAATGTCTCCCCTGGGAGCCAAGTGCCTCCCGTTTGAGAATCACTGAATTAAAGGCTAACACATGGTGTTAGAAACCGTCAATCAAAACTGCCAACATAGGTTTCTTCGGTTTTTAAGCTGGGTTGGCTGGCTATGTATGTATGTATCACGATTACAGGCCGCACCAATGGAGCTAGATGGCTGAAAATGTAAAGATTTACTCATTATATCAAGAAAAAAACGTTTGTTTTTAACCCCCCCCCCCGGTGTTTAATGGGAAGTTCAATTTTCAATGTAAGTTTATGCTAAATTGGCTCCTTAGTTTGAGTCCGGCAGCATTCACACTTGATTTTTGAAAATTCAAACGTTTTTAGTGATCACTACCCAAAATAAGGCGAGAGAAAGTAACTTATTCATTGATTAACCCTTTTTCCAATTTTTGAATTGATCACACCCAACACGGCATGCTGCCAAAAGACGTTGGTCGCATGACAGTTTCTACCGAGTGACTAACCAGACCTGTTTCATTTCAGGTTTGGCTTACTCGTTCAGTCTTCTGAGAATACCATATAAACCGATTCTTTTGACTTCTTTATTTTCCAAGGTTTCTTTGACTTTTATTTCAACATCATTCTTGAAATCTGGTGTCTCTTTCAAAAATAAATCTTAAACAGATCTAGTTAGTCACTCAATAGAAACCGTCAAGTGACCAACAGCTTTTAGTAGCATGCTGTGTTTGGGTGATCAATTAAAACATTGGAAAAGGGGTGATCAATGAATAAATTACCTATCTCGCTTTTTGTTGGACAGTGATCTGAAGTTTCAAAAAACAAGCGTGAATTCTGTCGGACACAAACCAATTACGACCAATTTACCAAGACCAATTTAGCATAAAATTACGTTGTGAATTTAACCCCATCCCAACAAAAACCTATTTAGGGGGAGAATTAAAAAAAAACAACAAAAAGACCGTTTTTTCTAGACATGATAAAAAGTAAAGCCCTATAGCTCCGTTGGTTTCTTCAACTGTAGTTAGGTTAGATCCTAGAACCCTCCATGAATTGCTCAGTTTTTAGAAAGATCCATATTTTAAGGTTTTAGCAAGGGGCTCTATTTACAATGTAACAAAATGAGGATTATCCTGTTTTTTTCTGTAGCCTATGTTATCCGCTGGGTTGTGTTATATTTATATGAATATTCTCTTAAAATTCACTTCTATGGTTTAGGTGTGCATATACTAGCAACGGACGTCAAAAATCATATAGAAAATTATGGGTTCTGATCAATACCCAAGATTCGCTTTGCGTGTTTAGATAAAAATGCCCCTATTATTCCACCTTAAAATAAACATTAATTCAAGTAATGTAACTTAAACTTAACCCTTTTAGTGCTATTGCCTTTTTGACTATATAGCAAAAAACACTATTTTGCTTCTAGTCACTTGGTTTTGAGAGTTAAAAGCAGGAACATTACGCCAGAAGAACCGTATTTGTTGCAATCAACATAACAAGGCATGCATTTACTTATGTTTTGTGGTTCTGATTGTTAAATTTCTGGAAAATGTTTTTTTAATAGAATTAAATTTTAAATGGAAAAGAAAACAAGTTGTTTGTTTCTATCCTTCTAAAATCTTATTCACAATCGATCAAGAAGATTGAAAAAGTGAACTCATATTGTTATATGGAAGAGTTACCAAACTAGTCAGGTAATTTGGATCCCCCCTACCCAAAATCCAATCTGGCCCCTGCAATCTTAGGCAATACAAAACAGATGGTGTGCTTGTTCAAATACGTATGGGCAGTACCCTATAGAAAGTATTGTTCATAAATATTTGAACAAACAAACTGTTTTTATTTATTTTCTTTGATACTTTTACAAAAATACCGTCGAAAAATACGAATTGGTATCAGACCAGCTATAAGATCGAACGCACAACAACTAACAACAGCAAGATTAGCTTGCTTTACTGATAATTGCAATATGACGTCTGCCTTGATCGCCCCCCCCCCCATATTATCTACTCGTTAATGCCAGATGAAAATGATCACGGATTTATTTGGATTGAGATGGGGGGGGGTTATAGAAAAAATACTGAATTCGTTTACCTGGAATAGTGCATTGTTTCAAACAGGGGGAAGGAAGTCTCTTTTTCAACCAAACTGTACAAGCACCCACCCAGCGGAATAGTCCAGTGTGAAGACTAGCTAACCAATAAAAACCACACTGTTCATTATTAGAGTAAATAGTCTTTCACCAACGTCAGTCAACGACTTTAGAGTCTCTGACTGAACAAGAATCAAAATGAGTAGTCGAAGAGACTCCATGTTTATGACAATTTCCTCGTCGAGTGTCGGAGCGATTATTGGCAAAAGAGGTTCAAGGATTCGGGAGATGGAACAGAACTCTGGAGCCCGTATCAAGATTCTGATAGTGCAGATAGAAACATTGAGATCATGGGAAGTCCGGAGAACCAAGATTCCGCCAAACTTCTGATTGAACAGGTTCTTGATGGAACATTTCAAGATAGCTACGATGGCGGCGGACGTTTTGGTGGCGGCGGTGGCAACAATGCCTGCTTCAAATGTGGTGAGAGTGGTCACTTTGCCAGAGATTGTGGTGGTGGAGGAGGAATGAGCCGTGGTGGGCGCAGTTTTGGAGGTGGCGGTTGCTACAAATGTGGCGAGGATGGTCACTTTGCTAGAGAGTGTAACGGTGGTGGTTCAGACTCCTATGGCGGCAGAAGTGACAATTCCAGAAGTGGTTCACGGTGGTAATAATGGCTACTGGTGCAGCACCTGTAAATGGATAACATGAGAGAGTGCAACTTGATACACACCACACAAGGAACGCTTGCAAACATCAATTCCGGATTGCACTTTTGTCATTCTTGGACACTTAACACTACACCCTTAACAAATCATTAACATTTCAGGCTGTGTGTGTGTGTGTGTGTGTGTGTGTGTGTGTGTGCAAACCGCTGTTCTCCATAATCTTTCCTTTCCCCTTCCCCTTACCAGTTTTATTCATTTTTTTTTTGTGGGGGGGGTGCTGCAGTTAATTGCGTCGTTTAGTTTGGGTGGGATTATACTAATATAAATTGGTAGTTAACTTTGGTATTATCGATAAGAATAAAGATTATTTTTAAAAAATAAATATTATTACATTCGGATGTGACCGTCTTTTCACTTGGGCTGTTCCATGCGTTTTCTGCTCTTGGCGAGACGAGATTTTTTTTTCTTACGTGTGTGGGGGGGGGTCTGGATTTGTAGTTTATGGCTGTCTGGTTTTATATCTAATATTTGCAAATTCCTGCAGTTCCTTGATACAAGATGTATTTGAGGTTGCTTACGGAATATTTATGTTGTCGACCTCCTGAAACCGTTCTGGCAGGCATGCAGTTGCCAGTATTCAATATCTAAATATGATTTATAATGCATTTGCTATAAATTCGTAAGTACAAAACCATTTTTGAATAGACCATAAACAACCCTTTTAATTCGTAACTTTTTCTTGTCTTCTAATGACGTCACTAATAGCAACCGGCAAAAACGTACTGCAAACGCTGAAAATGATTCAGTGTTTTATTTATACATGCTTATTAATTGAAGCGGCTCTTGACAGCCGAAACTCGTAATAAATGTGAACTTTAAGTGTTTGTGGACTTTTTCTTTTTAATTTCTTTTTGTTGCTGTATACCTTTTTGGCGAGTTATTTTTTTAATTTTTTATTTGTGCTAAATTCGTTCTCTTTCGCAGCACAGTTCGTTTGTATTTAACAACAAAGTACGTATATAAGTTAGGGTTAGTTGATTTGTAAACTATAACCCTCGTCTCTAGATCCACAGGATATTAAACGCTGAAAATGATTGCTGAATTTAGCACGGAAAAGGTAACGTTCTACTACAACGATGCCGCGAACAGAAACCAATAATCGTGGAAATACAAAGCTGAAGAAAAACAACAAATATTCATATTTAGATATGGGCATCTACGTATACAGTTCATATTTAGAAAAAATACTTTTTCAACATTAAAATACACATTAAATCAAGTACTAGAAATGTATGAGACTTTTTAGCGCTATTGCCGTATAGACTTTTTAAGCCGTGGTGGGTTTTTTTTTTTTTTTTTTTTTTTTTTTTTTCCTTTTTCTCTCCTCCGTTATCGCGTATGATGTATCGGCCTGGCTGTGCTATATACCTAATATACGGGTTACTATAAAAAAAATCCAAGTTTATCAGTACAGAACCATTTACCAGTCTTCTATATAATTCAATTAACTGCCCTATTGTATTTTCGCTGCCAGATCTAAATTACTCCTGCTTGTACAGTTTCTTTACATAAGATGGTAAACAGTACTTCAAAACTTCTTAGAGCGAAAAGATTTTTTACAATGGCCCTAGCTAGTAAATTTCCCGTCTTATTAGAATTCCGTAATTTGTAAAACCATTTAATATCTTAAGTTTCGATTAAGTCTCCTCCCCCCCCCCACACACACACTCAAAGTCGTCATGCCTAACTTTTCTAATTTATCCATATAACTGAAATCTTCTGTGGTGCCCAAGCCTGTTCACAATAATCCAAATGTCGTATTATTGCTTTATACATTTTTTTTGCCAAACATATGGATCTCTTGATAGCATATTCCTAACCGATTTTGGATATTGCTTTAGCTACGGGTGAAGATGTTTTTTGCAAAATTGAATGTTTCACTAAATGCAACACCTTAGTCTCTCTTCCGATACTTTTTGTAATGGTTGATTTCCCAATGTGAAACTTTCATTTCCTATGCCAAGATAGATTACTTTCCACATGACATTTTAAATTCCACGTAGACTCTCACAGATCTAACTTGTGTAAGTCTTCCTGTGCTGTTTTACATTCATTTGATCCAACTAATAATTTGACGTCGTCCGCAAACATGTCTACTATACATTTTAATTTCTCTGGAAGATCACTTAAACATTAAGAACAATAACGTCACCAAAACAGACCCCCTGTGGTACCCCAGATGTAACTGGTTTTGTGTCAGAAAAAGCATCACAAAGTTTAACCCTATCTTTTAAAAGAATCTCCTACGAATGCCTATTTTTCCGAAATCCCAAGATTATCCATTTTCACAAGTAATATATGTGAGACACTCTAAATACAAAATGCCTGCACAGCCTTCCATTAAGTATTCATTTATAACTTTAATAGTTTCTAACAAATTGGATACTGTTGATTCAGCAGAAACGAAACCATGCTGATTTATTGCAATGCTACCACTCGCAAATTCAAGTATGTTTTTCGCAAACTTTTCATAAATTTTACACAATATACCGTCCTGAAGCTAAATCCTGCTAAAGTTGTTGGACTTGAAACATTTAAATAGGATTAATTTATTCAAGATGCCACTTTAAGGGGATTGTGATATTTAGGTTCACAACGCTTTAGTGATTGCTTAGTGTCACTAATCTCTACACAGTAATATTTCCCCTTTTTAATGCTGCAGCAGTACAAAGCGTATCTTAAAAACTTTAATTTATTGACCCAAACTAGTAATCATATACTGTATTTATTTTTTCTTAAGAGCTTTTACCCAAATTCATAAAATCGTTTTTTTTTGTTTTTTTTAAATGTAGGGTGGCCCTAATATCGGCATAGTTTAGTAGAGGTAATATAGCACCCTATATATATTTTAAAAAGGAGATACCTCCGTTAATAGGGCCTCTCGACTGGTAGTTGGGGTAGATTTGTCCTATTAAATTTTTCGGGTCCTCAAGCTCCCAAAGGTTTGGGTGGTAGGAGTAGGCTGGTTTATCTACCAGAACGCTATATCATATTTTTCTAGTCTATACCTATAGACCCCATGGTTTGCAACTTCATGAAATACATGTTCAAGGATGAATCAAACAGTCCTGACTTCAATGCACTCAGCAAGGTAGTTGTATCAAATGCTCAGAGGGAAATCTGTCAAAATATTTTGGAAACTAGCTGACCGACGCTTGGGGTATGTGGGGGGGGGGGTGTCTTAAACCATAATACAATCCAGGTCTTGCCAGAAGAATGTCACTTTGCAACTTACGTCTACTTAAATATAACAAATCTTCCTTGTTTTTCAGCATTGTGTATTTCCACAATTAATGGTTTCTGTTCGCGGCATCTTCGTTGTAGTAGATGAACAGGAGTATGTTACCTTTTCCGTTCTAGTAATCATTTCCAGCGTTTAATATCCTGTGGGTCTAGAGACGAGGGTTATAGTTTTTTTTAAAATCAACTAACCCTAACTTATATACGTACTTTGTTGTTAAATACAAACGAACAGTGCTGCGAAAAAGAACGCTGAATTTAGAACCAAAAAAAAA
>VCCN01002354.1:1317963-1328792 GCA_006491835.1 Architeuthis dux | reverse complement strand
ATTCTGTCTATAGAACAGTAAAATTAAAATGTTAAAATATGTAGCTATAAAACATTGATTTGTTTGAGGCCAATGCAAAAATTAATTTTATTGTTCCCTAACCAAAGATTGATACGCAAAACATAGATGTTTTGTATGCAACGTCGAATATTTATTGAAGTCAGTGAGCCGGATGAAATGAGGCTGTGGGCCGGATTTGCCCCGCGGGGCGTAGTTGCCAACCCCTGGAATGAGTCGTGCGACGCGGGACACAACTTTGTTCCGCTTTGCTATAAAAATCCGGTTTCACGATTTGATAGGTTTGTTCCGTATCTATTATAATTTGACACAGCTTCATTGCCAGAATTTTATTATATTTAAAAGAATCTACTTCTTTCTACAGTTTCTGGTAAAAGTTCAGAGCAAGCTTTTCGATGGTTGAATCAAAGTCGTTAGTGCAGTTCTTAGTGTATCAATAAAGTCCCAAAATAGACATGATTGGGTTAGAACAGCCACTCATGTCTATTTTGGGACTTTATTTAGCATCAATTCGCTGCATTCACCCAAGTGTTACTTTCATTCTCTCTCTTTTTCTCCATTTATTTTCTTCTCTGTCTGTCTCTCCATCTCTCTTTACCTATCTATCCACCTCCTTATCACTCCCTAGTTTTTGTTTTTCTTACCCCCCCCTCTCTCTCTTTCTCTCTTTTTACTCAGACATGGTTTGATATTTTCTTTCTTATTTAAGCTGTGATTTACCGTATGACAGCTTATAATAACCCACTTTTCCACCGAGAAATGACTCAAAAGGCGGTGGGGTCTTATATGCCATCACATACTGTAATTCTTCCTAGTTGATTTATTTTGAGGAGCTATGATTACTGTACCTGTTTTGCCTTTAATATGTCATCTGCAGAATTATGTATTGCCCATTACGTCCATTATTTCTTTTGTCTGTGTCGTGAATTTACTATGGAGGCGTTTTCTGTCGATCTTTCGATCCAACCTTTAAGTGTGTTGTCTTTTTGAAACCTTTTTACAGTTCCACGTTTTCTTCATAACTTTTCTCTAATTCGTTGCGTTTTCTCTGTTCGCTCTTTATGGTTAAAGCTACACGCTCTTCTTTATCAATCCTCTTCTCTCTCTCCCTCTCTCTCTCTCTCTTCTGACATAGAACATATCGACACTCTGGCGTGTGAGGATCTATGCATCATCGTTAATTTTCTCGTCTGTCAAACCAAAGTTCCTCCAAATAAAGAAAGAAGAGAACTAGTCGTCGTCGTCGAAATAAGACAATGGAGACTACGCCAAGGATTCGTCTTTGATTGATCTGACGTAATTCCTTTGCAGATGATACCAAATTGTACCACCCAGTCGCCGGTTGACCAAGTAAGAGTACAGGCGGACCTAGTTAAATTAATGCTATGGTCAAGAGAATGGTTATTAGCTTTTAATGAAAATAAATGTAAGGTGTTACACGTAGGAAATATAAATCCGTATTAAGATTACTGTATGAACGGAAATATACTAGATATTGTAAATGATGAAAAGGATCTTGGTATCATAGTAACTGATGAACTGTCATTCTCCAAATATATTGCCAGTGTTGTTGCTAAGGCGAACTGTGTGCTAGGACTGATTAAACATACGTTTTCATATATAGACAAGGACTCGTTCTTTATACCATATGAGAGTTATGTCCGTCCACACCTCGAGTACTGTGCACAGGCCTAGTCACTGTACTTGGAGAGAGATACAAATCTTTTAGAAAAAGTCAAGAGACGAGCAACTAAGTTAGTACCGGAATTAAAAGTATGAGTTATGAGGATAGGCTAAAAGTGTTAGAGTTAACATCGTTAGAAAAATGTTTAGGATTATGCGTGGTTTAGAAGTAATACATCCCGATGTATATTTTACTAGAAGTGGGTATAAGTGACTGAGAGGCCACACATATACGATAGAAGCAAATAGAAGTAGATTGAATATCGGAAAATGTTAGCAATAGAGTGGTGGGACTTTGGAATAGATTACTGGAATATGTAGTACTATCAACAGATGTAAATGATTTTGAGAAGAATTATGATGTTTATTACATTACCGCAAAGGTTTAAGGCCCTAGATACTGTGTAAATATGATTGTTATGATGTATGCTTGTATATACAAATTGTATACTTTTCTTTTCACATTAAAATAAAATGTTCTTAAAATGTTCTATGAAGTGACCTCTCCAGGGTGCAAGCCTGAGCAAAGCATATAGAGATCTTAGGATGACCAGTAAACAAATTCGCTTATGTAATCCAAACGAAAGCGGAGCGAAATATCCACAAAAAGCAGTGGAGCCGTCATAATAAATACTCGGGGCGCCCATGGACCCAATAATACGCAGCACTCGGTGCATTGTAGGTGTTATGTCAAACTGTCCTTTGTCTTAGATGGATTGCATGCCATGGTTGCGAGCTCAATCTGCCCGGCCTCGTCGGCCTAGGCTTGCAGCCAACCAAGCTTGAGGAACACAGCTCTGGTACTGATAAAGTATGAATACTATGCACATTTTTACATCAGTCATATTTGATAGCTCTCGCTGAGGATCAAGTGACAACAGGTCTCCTCAGTACTCCTACACTATCATCAGTTTTCTTGCCGCCTTCAATAATGTTGTTGTCTGAATAGTTTGAATTCTTCCTCGGATTTCCAGTTCTTCCAATGGCGTCGAGGCCATAAAGAAAACATTCAAATATTCACAGCTACAGTTGTCTACTCAACATTCTACACTTTTTCTCGGCCCTTCCTTCCGACACTAGTACTACTAGTACTACTACTACTAGTAGTAGTAGTACTAGTAGTGAATATGGTTGTTTTAGATCTGACATTATTATTATTATTATTGTTGTTGCTATTGAAAAGGGCGTGGCTGCTTCTTCCCTATCTTTTGTCCCAGGGGAAGGGAGAGGAAGAGGACAGCAGTCCAAATCGTTCGTTTCTAGGAAGGAATGAATAGAGCGGGCGGCCAGAAGCTTCAGGCCCCGGATGAAGATGTTCATTAGGACTCTATTCAGGACGGACCAGCCTAAACAAACTCCATAGTAGACGGTGGCGCCCTCTATGCCGCCCGGTTCCAATACAACGTCTTCCGGCCTCTCATCCTCCATTATAAAAGTTTGCATGCTCTCATCTAACGCACCAAAACACCTTGAGCGAAAAACGCTCTTTACCATTTTCTTCTTTTTTTGAACGATATGAAGCTTTGAAATATTTTTTCTTATACGGAGAAGTGTGTATAGTTGCATTGACATTCAACATAGAAGACCTACGAACAGAAAAAAGCTACACGGATGCAGACACTCGTAGAGACTAGTTTGCGTGCGTTTAGAATAAAAAGAAAGAGATAAGTACATGAGTACACACTTCAGAAATGCATAACGAAGTTGGAAAATGTATATGTATTCACTCGTGTCTGTCTGCCCACACAATATGTCCAAATGTTCTCAATGAATTGCGATGACATTTTGTTGAAGGGTGGCCCATGGGCTGAGGAAAGAATAACTCTTGGGGTGGATCCAGGAATTGTCTTACCTTCCCTTCATCGTAGTTTGCATTCTCTCATTGAATCCTTAAAACACATTGAGCGTGCAAATATATTCACCATTTTTTTCTTTTTCTTTTTTCATAATATGATGTTTTAAACTACGTTTCTTCATCTTTGCGTCTGGAATGAAGAAATGCGTCTAGCCATACTGACATTAAACGTAGAAGACCCACGAACAGAAAAATGCTATACGAATGCAGACACTCACAATAGTACAGACTAGTTTGTGTACACATCCTCAGATACAGAGGCGGATAAAGGATTTTGAGCAGGGAGGTGGGGGCTAAAAGGGATTGTTATTACAAATAAATACGTAAAAAAGAAAACACATTTCAAATATCAAAAACAGGAAAGTAATATATGATCCGGTATTTTTCACTTACATTTGAGTCGTAGCTTTTTAGTACTAAAATTGACAAAACTAAAGTAAAAATAATTATTAAAGAAATTTACCACAGAACCAATAAATAAAATATTTATGGCGAATAATAGAAGACCTTTTACACATATTAGATGAAAAACAAAATTTAAAAAAAATGTTTTAAAGTTATGATTACTTGGGATTATTTGTTTTTTATAGCTTTCCTTCACCTGTGCTTTGCCCAAGCTGGGGGGGGGGGTAAGGACACCCATGACTCTCATCCCTGGATCTGTCCCTGCGATATGAATATGTATTTAGTTCTTTAATTAACATTTGATTGCCCAGAACAAAATGTGGTTCGGGAACTGAGAGTCATGGGAAAGTAAAAACCGGTTCCGTAAAATTCAAAATCTTCAAAATCTGCTCAATTGATTTTTTCTTCTAATGTGTAACAACAATGCCGTGTATTCATTTATTTTTTGTTGCTCGCTGCCAGGACAGAGTCAGAGGATTCAGGGAGGAGGCAGGGGTGAGCCTTTGGCTTGCGTTATTGAGTGTAGTGTAGAGATCGGTCTTCTCCTTATGAGGATTAATTGGATCGCCACGGCAGGCTCTCTACATGATCCTTACGGTATTCCCAGACGGTTACCCTTTGCTTAACTTCGGTGATCGTACGAGAACAAGCGATGTGGCCGTTACAGAAGTCCGTTTATGGCTTTTCTTCGAAAATCAGATGTGTTATCATTAATGAACAGTTTTGGCTCCTTACGACTTCTTGAATTTCCTAAAACTAAAATGGAACGTTGAAATGTAGCAGGACGACCGTGGACGAGATTAACAAGAACTTGCCGAAGGAGCTGACGGCGATCCCGAAAGAAGACTTTTCAGTCTAATTTCAAAAGTGGAACGGACACTTGGATAAGTGTATGAGGTCCCAAGGGAGGTCCCAAGGGAGGTACTAAGGTGCCATTGCCCTAGGTATATTTTCGTTAATATTAACCCTTTTAGCGCTATGGCCTTTTTGACTATATAGCAAAAAACCCTACCGTCAACCTGAACTGAAGAAACAGTTATTGTCACCAAAGGTTTCTTCAGTTTTTAAGTTGGTCCGGCTGGCCTTTTTAGACCGATATACCGCCCGTGTAGTGTTTTTGGCTACGTTATCGAGTCCTATATATCGGCCTGGCAGTGCTATAAGGGTTAAATGGGTGCATACTTGCAGGCATACCTCGAATCTTTCGTACTATTATTGTTTATCTTTGTTGTATTTAACGCATGTTTCGTCTAATAGTTTCTATAGCTTCCATTAGGTGTATGCTCTACTTAATGAAATGAAAAAGACGTTTTAAAAAGTACTAAACAAATTCTAAAGACCACCGGATGCAACATATCCTTGGGGAAGGCTAAATAACACATCGGCAGAAACTGTCTGTTAAAAATAACAAAGATTGGAGACCATAGTTACACAAAATTATTGAATAATGGAAGAACATATCGGCCGAAATATTTTAATAAAAACAAAGATATTCGTCTGAATAATTTGGGAAATAATTATTTTCGCTTTTTACATATCTTCACTCCAAAGCTTATTTCATGTGCACATCTAAAAGGTATCTATGACTCCACTATATTATTAATAATTCTTCGAGGGCTGATGGTCGGGTTCTCTTCTACCTTGCGTTTTAAACCATCATAATTGGCAACTGGTGATCGTCCACTTCTGGGCTATATTTCAAGGGACGAGTCACGCTTAAACCAGTTTTGGGCAGTACGGTCAGATATTGTTTCATTTCTTTCCACTTTTCTAATTCTGCGAACAGTTTCAGTGGTTTTGAGGTCCAGTATCTGCCATTATAAGATCTGAAACAAAATATACATCTGATTAGTGTTGATAATGATATGATATATGTAATAATATTAATAATATAGTGAACTCATAGTGAATCTTTAAAAGTGTACATGGAATAAGCTTTAGCATGAGGGTCTGTAAAAAGAATACTTTTGATATACCCTAATACTTAATTTTAAAACTTCATACTTTGACGAATATATCAAGTGGATCGATAGAAAAGAACAGAGATGAAAAAGATAATCCAATGAATCTATGGAATAACAATGTTATTTCTATTTTTCTCTGAGTTTATTTAGCAATCGAATCGAATTATATTCATAGAACAACTAAATCCTAAGGGAGAAAGCCGAACGCAACAAAAATAATTTGTGAAAATAAGTTTATAAACTTTGATTAAAAATTTGATGAAAAAAAAACTTTTCAGCTTAAAATTATCGTAAATCAATCTCCCGTCTTTACTTCCAAGGGAAAAAAATTGGACCTGAAACTTTGTTTTGACAATGGCATGATAAGAACAATTATCTTGGCTTTTAGTCTTTGTGTTGTTATTGTTGTACTTTCTGTATCAGTGTAAGTACTTATGTATCTCTCTCTCTCTCTCTCTCTCTCTCTCTCTCTCTCTCTCTCTCTCTCTCTCTCTCTCTCTCTCTCTCTCTTTCAATCTTTCTGTTTCTGTTCTCTTTATATCTATACATGGTTAACTGGTTAACTCAAAAATAGTGCACATTGTGGAGCTATCATTAAATTACGAAAACAACATACAGTGGGCCTCGTGGTGAAAGTTAAAACATCGAAGAACTGAGAATCTGACTATTCCGCTCGGTTAACATCTTCCGGTCTCTCATCCGCTGTCGTATAAGTTGGCATGCTCTCATCTAACCCCAAGATACCGTGAGCGAAAATCAGAGTAGCCCTGTACCAGACCTGAAACTTAGGATGCAAGGCTGAGCGCACCAACAATGAATTTGCGAAAATAAGTTTATAAACTTTGATTAAAAACTTAATGAAAAAAATCTTTACGAGTGAAATTATCGTAAATCGTTTTTCCGTTTTGACTTCCGTGGGGAAAATTAGATCTGATACTTTGTTTCGACAATGACATAATAAGAATAATTATTTTAGCTGTAAGATTTGTTTTCTTATTGTTGCTTCTTTTGTGATATTCTTGTTGTGTCTATTGTTGGTCATAGACACAGTGACATTGTGGAATGAGTTTCTGCAAAAACGTATGTAGAAAATTCAGTCGATGGAGCCTCGTTTTGGTTTTTACGGTAAGTGATTTCCGGAAATTCTGGAGAAATTACGCGGTTGTAAATAATCTTTCATATTTAACGAGCGGTCATTAGATATTTTCAAAGGGAGAAACAGGGGAGGGATTTAGAAAGAAAGAAGGAGAGGAAGAAAGACAGAAGGAAAGAAAGAAAAAGGAAAGATAGGAAAATAGAAAGAAAGAAAATAACAAAGAAGGAAAGAAAGAAAGAAAATAGAAAGAAGGAAAAACAAAGAAACAAAGCAGTAAAGAAACACAGAAAGAAAGAAAAGATTAAAGGAAAGAAAACAGAGTTACACTCAAAAAAAGAAGTGTTAAACAAGAGTGATAGATACAAATATATTTTTAAAAAATAATGAATTGTGGAACAAAGAGAGATAGAAAGAGAGGGTGGTGGATAAGGGGGAAGTCGGGAAGGCAAGCGAAGTCTTCAAAAGAAATTCGACCAATTCGAATGAATACAAAAGAATGAGATCCAGTGGAAAAACTAAATAAACAAATCGAAAGACGTAAAAAAAGAAACATTTTAAGGCAGCCATCTTGCTTCTCAGTGGTTTTTGTCGCAATCATTTCGCGCGGCACTTTTACGAAACAATGGCGAAGAATCTCTTGAGGAATTTTTTTCTGCCTTTTTCTCCCACACCCTGAGCCATCCCCCACTAATGTTGCTTATTCTACTTATTGTAATTATTTACCTTTTTTTATCAGCGAATGGCTTCTCGTGTTTTTCATTTGTTCCACAAGCGCGTATCTCGCACACCACGACCACGACTAGTGCGTACGTATCCTGTACCCAGTGCAGGGTTAGGGTTAGGGAACCACATCATGGGTGTTTCAAGAGTGAGATTGAACTAAGCTCGTGGATTCCATTCGGCCACTCCGCACATTCCACGACTACTGCATCCTCCATCTATTTCTGTGCACTTTGGCCTTTGAATAAAACAGATATCAACTTCTCTCTTTTCCACCCTTGTTTATCTTAATTTCTTATCGACCTCCCATTGTTTTCCCAAACCGCCCTTTTAATTTGCTCTATGGATGTTCTTTCATTTTAATTTTTTTATTTTTATTTTTTCTGCTCTACGAATTTTCTGCATAGAATTTCACCAAAATCAACTGGAATTATTTTAAAGTGACTGGGGCATAACTTCCCTTCCCAACCCAACCCACCCCGAGCCTCCAACAGTATAGATAAAAAGACCTTTATGTCTGTCCATTGATAACGACAGAACAGGCGCCGACTAGATTATCCCCGGAAATATTACGGGAACGATTTGGAAGAAGAAAGTGAAAAAATGGGAGCAGGTCTGGCCCCCTAAACGTGTGGCATACAATACACACCCACGTATGGGCAAATACGAAATACATGGAGATGCCAATACGAATTACAAGATCTTCACTCCGCATCGGTCGTCACGCTGGTCAACAAGGACCGCGGTCCCTAGTGAGGAACCAGACTGGGATCGAAAAGTTTGCAACTGGAACAAACTCTACACATCAAGCACTAGAGGAACACCACCCCGAGGATACTCCTCACAGTGGCCTTCTGTGTACAACCAAAATCCCGAAAAAAGTAACCCGACAGGAACTTCAACGTCTAAAGCCGCCTACAACATCTGGCGAGAAACACACCCCACGGACAGACTAAATCTAGATGCCAACAAACTGTCCAATGTTAGACGTGACAGAATAACTGGAACTCCAGAACATCCGAGAAAACATCAGGAAGAACAACAACACTAAAAAAGATGTACCTACCAATGAACTAGACGCCAACAAATAAGAAAGAACAACAAGCAGAAACTACCATCACTGACCCCCAAGTAACTCCAACAAGCAGGGGTAGGTCAGGAAGAACATACCGAGAAAATAATACAGATGACGACAAGCATTCGACACAGATGGAAAACCATAAAGGAAACCCCCTTTGAAGAGCGACTACCAATCCCAAAGGTCAAGATGGACCGCAAAAGCAAAGAAGCAATCAAACGAAGCCGTTGAAAACATCAAAGACGATACGGGAAAGCCGATGTGCCTGATCGAAATCAACCAACTCGTATATGCTGCTGTGTCTGTCATCGGAGACGCAGCAGGAGTAAGACCAAAACAACAAAAAGAAAAAAGAAAACCACCAGCATGGAAAGAAAAAATCAAGAACGAAATATAAAAAACTGCGTGGTCATCTATCACTCCTAAGTGAGTTAGAAAAAGATTCCAACATAAAGAAAGGAAAAAGGAAACAGCAGGAACGACAGTTAAACATCGGAAAGAAGGAAGATGTGCTAAATTTAGCTAAAGAGACGCTAAAACAACAAATCCTAGCAATGTGCCTACAATGACATAATCGAGAATCCTGAGAAATCTCCCAAATGGCTTACATGGGGAGTCACGTACCTGCTTCCAAAGACGGAAGAAAAACCGAACCCGAAGAATTACAGGCCCATCACCTGCCTACCAACAACGTACAAGATCCTCACGGAGAGCTTCCTCGATGAAAACAACTTGATCCCACCAGAGAAGAAGGAGTGTAAGGACCAGCTACTCATCAACAAGGCGATTCTGCAAGAGGCCAAATCGAGGAAACAGAACCTATCTACAGCATGGATCGGATATAGGAACGCATTTGACAGCGTGCCACACTCCTGGATAGAGAAAGGATGACACATACAAGTATCTAGGGATGAACGAAAGTACGAGGAAACGGTCGATCACCTCGTCTCAGGCTGTCCGGAACTGGCAAAGACCGAATACAGGCACAACAAGGCAGCGGCATACCTACACTGGAGGATCTGTAGGAAATATAGAATCAAAACACCCGAAATATGGTATGAGCATCAACCTAACACTGTCACTGAGAACGACGAAGTCACCATCCACTGGGACATTCCCGTCCAAACTGACAGAGAAATAGCAATACCATCTGACAGAAACACTTCCGTGAAAGTACCTGAGAAAATGTTCAAGTACAATGACCTGGAAATCTAGATCAACAGGATGTGGGACATGAAAACCACCATAACACCAGTGGTCATCGGAGCTCTAGGACTCGTGAAGAAGGGAACTGAAAGGTTCACCAACCGTATCGCAGATAACATTAACATCCATGTAGTCCAAAGATCGCCCTACTCGGAACACCCCACATACTACGGAAAGTGCTGTCGATTAAATGAAGACTCCCCTTCATTCATTTTCATTCTCTGTCTGTCTCGGCTTCTTTTCCCCTCCAGCTTTCCAGTTGTAACTAAATGTTCGAATGTCACTCTTCACATGATATATCTAAAGAATTTTGATTACCGTATAAGCCGTCGTATAAATTGACCCCGAAACTAAGATGTTAATTCCAGTTTAGTCCAATATTAGCCGTATAAGTCGATATTCCAACATAAGGCAGCATTGTGTCCATCAGAGTGTCATGTTCATAGGGTCTAAACAGACTAATATGATCCAATAGAAAATAATTGATGCTTAAAAAGTCGACTTATACGCTGGCATATACGACTGTTTCCTGATTCCATGTACTCTACTGACTGCAAATGTCTCTGCTGTGCATTACGTCAAAATCAAAACGTGTTTGCATTACTAAGAACATGGCTTACAGATTGTCAACGATTCAATTTACAGGTTCAGCTCACCATGCAGTTTGATGTTTTCATGAATAATGCGTGCAGCGTGTATTTGTGTGCAAAGATGTTTGTTCCAGTTTTGATTCATTCAGGTAATATCTATCTACCTACATACGTACCTACGTACTCATCTATCTATCTATCTCTACCCACCCAC
>VCCN01002354.1:1087820-1107074 GCA_006491835.1 Architeuthis dux | reverse complement strand
ACCTGATCTCGTCGGCCATTGAGCCAGGTATTGTCGCCCGATGGGCCGAGGAGTGGAAGACAACCACATATCGCTCACTAACCGATAGGTACGAGTTTGTACCGGTTGATATCGAAACGTCTGGCTTGATATGTCCCAAGGCAGGGAAGCTCATTCGCCGAATAGGCTACATAGCTGCTCAACGCTATGACGAACTGCGCGAGACCACTTGGCTCTTCAGCGTGTGTCGATGGCCGTCGTCCGTGGCAACACGTTCTCCATAATGACAGCGTTAATGTCCGTTAAAAAAAATTAAAAAAACAACTTCCTATTTCAATCATGACGTCCTTAACCTTTCTAATGTGTTCTTTTATTTCCACACTCTTGGGGACGTAATAAGTAAAATATTTCCTCTTCTTTTTTTTGTCCTCTTCTTCTTCTTCTTCTTCTTCTTCTTCTTCTTCTTCTTCTTCTTCTTCTTCTTCTTGTACGTGTACTTATTCTAGTTCTTCTTGTTTAAATAATCAATTGACTTGTCCTATTTATTAATTCAGTTGTTTTTTTCTTCTTCGATATTTTGTCCTTGATTCAGCGCAGAATCTTCTATTTCAAATGTTTCTTTTTTTCTTACATTTCCCAAGAAATCATTTTCAATTCTTTCGCATCTAAATTCCATATTCGACATGCACCGTTTTCTTTCTTAAATCTTGCAAGCCACGAATATGAAGCTTTCATATACTCCCAACTAGCTGCTGCACAGGCAGATTTACCATATTTGATAACATCTCTCTTATTTCAGTGAGGAATATTTTTCAAAAAAAGGCATATTTCTAAATTCTCCTAATTTATCACCCAGTTTTTTTTAACTCCTTCTCAGTTCTGGCAAATGTTTATAATTGGGGGGGGGGGGCTATTATATGCTGTCAAATACGGTATTGTAAAACTCCAGTACAAAGTTTGGAGTTGACTTTGTTTTCCTACCGTGACAAGAACAGCAAGAACAAGAACAATCCTCACCAAAATCTACATAACCGATATATAAAATTCGCATTCTTCTACCGTGATTTGAACTCACGACCAACTGCTTGCCAGGAGGCTGTCTTACTGACTGAGCTAAATTGACAAATCTCAGGTCATGTTTTTTAAAGATGTTTTGCTGCAGACTAACTGTTGTTTGGTAACAGACGTTGAACCGCAAACCTTACGAGGTTTATTACGATTACCGTACCGCTAAGCTATTCTCTAATTCATGACTGAGAAATGTGCTTATCTCTGTTATCCCTTTTCCCGCCGTGTTCTCTCACTTCCATTTTGAATTCATTGAGTTCCACAATCATTCTAGTTTTTAAACTTTTTACGTCCCCTTTATTTTACTGCAATCTTTTTAAAGCTATTGAATGTACTTCATAATTAAATCCACTGTGTGTCACTTCATTTCACAAGAGCTCTCTCTCTCTCTCTCTCTCTCTCTCTCTCTCTCTCTCTCTCTCTCTCTCTCTCTCTCTCTCTCTCTCTGTAGTATATATATACTTCTCTCTTTCTCCATCTTTTTCCTTTACTCTGGATCTTTTTTCTTATTTGTTCCCCCCTCTCTCTCTCTATCTGTGTATTTATTTCATCTAATTTCTCTTCTTCTTTGGTTAAGAGAAACAGGTGCCCGTCTAAAGTCTTTTCTCTACTGAAAACCAATTGTGCATCGCACGTGCTTATTAAGTCTCCAATACCAAAAGTTAAAAAGTAAAAAAAACAAAACAATCGACAAAGTGTCGAAAGCCGTTCACAGTAGGCTGGCTGCAATAAATGCCCAAACTTTGATCAAACATTTCTCAGTTTTATTCTTCGCATCATTGACAAATCGATACAGCCAATTGATTATTCACACATCATTATTGAATCGACTATTTTTAGGGCATTTGTTTATTGCCTTGGAAATGGAGGCTAATCTTTTTTTCTTCATTTCTTTCTATTAGAAACCGTCAACCAAAACTGTCAAAATAGATTTCTTCAGTTTTCAAGTTGGTCTGGCTGGCTGTTTATGTATGTATGTATCATGCACACAGGCTGCACCAATGGAGCTAGAGAGCTGAAAATATTTACTAATTATGTCTAGAAAAAAACTTTTTTTCAGAATCCACCCCAAAGTAGGTTTATTTATCTAAATTGGTCCAACCCTGCAGCATTGATGTTTTTTTAATATTCAGACAAGTAACTCATTCATCGATCACCCCTATTCTCAATATTCTAATTGATCAGCCCAACATGACATGCTGTCATAAGACGTTGGTCACGTGACGGTTTCTATTGGGTGACTAACTAAACCTGTTTGTTTTTTTTCTTTTCATTTAACATTATCTTTTTCATTTTGCGATAGCTCACTGACTAGTAGTCCGGACTGGGATAACTATTCACTTTTAATCATTGGAATAAGGTCCTTTAAGAATGCTACAGAGAACACTAAGAACAACAGAGGTCACTGCCACAAATACCAGATACATCATCACCCTGGTATTAAAGACAGATTCTTGACATCAAGATCCCTTTCATACTGGAACTCTGTTTCTGTTAACATGTTCAAAAACAACCTAACAAAATAAACTAGCTCACCACACAAATACAGACATCTCTAAAATACTCATACCTTAAATACCAACACCTTTTACATCTGTTAGATGTATCTTCAGTTGGTACTCTTTATTATAACTTTATGATGACATTGACACTCGTCCATAGGCCAAAAACCTTCAATCCAGAACCGCTTCATTTCAAACTGCAGGGTTTGTCCAGATTCTGACATACTTAAACATTTTGCTCCGATTGCCGACCAATGCAACATATACGATTTGCCGGTGATGAAAGAAAGTTGGAATAAAAACACTATAATAGAATCAGTTAGGCGCCTACTGTAATACGATGCTTGCCAGTGGAGTTCGATTCACAATGGGTTATTTTTAGGTTTTTTTCATAAATTTAGTGAGGTTCAAAGTCATTGTAGTACTAATAGTCAATGAGACTAGCCCTGCTAACCATTGAATTATTGCGATACGCCTACACATTTTTGCTTATTTTGGCTTATTTGTGTTAATTATCTTTTATTAGTTTATTACTTTTTTATTTATTTTTTGGCTTGACATGTTCACTGCCAAGTATTTATTTCACGTTGTAACTCCCGCCACGGAAGAATATATTTGTAATATTAGCTGTCAGAACCTCAATTTTATTTGCAAACAATAAAACAATCTTCACAATAAATAAAGTGATATTAGATCCATTAATATTGTTATTTTCCTTCAAATTCATTATCTCTGATTGGAATTTTCAGTTCAGTCTGTTAGGTTTCAAAGTGACATTTTTCGCTGATTGAATGTCACTCACTTAAAGGTCCCCTTCGCCGGCCGTTAAGCTCGGTGTCAAGTCACTTACTTTGCATCGAATTTATATTATAATTATTTGCAAATAAATAAATAAGGAAAAAATATTCTATAATTTTGTATTTTTACCAAAAAAGGAAAATAATTTCCCCTCAATTTTGACCCCTAAAAAGGAAAAAGAGTTTTCCCTCAATTTTGACCCCTAAAAAGGAAAAGGGTTACCCTCAATTTTGGACCCCTAAAAGGGGAAAAATGTTATCAGAATTTGAGGTCAGGTAAAAAATCAACTTTCCCAAAAAGTGTTATCAGAATATGGGGTCAAGTAAGAAAACAACTTCCCCAAATTCTCTTATGAAGTCACACTGTTCTTTTATGAAGTCATAATGTTCTATTCCGACATCACAGTCGGCGGCCACAAAATAAGAATACAGTTCAGCATTATTGTAAATTGAACCACCCTCTTAAACATAATGTAACAGTTGAAAATCACCCGGATGTGTTGTATTCTTCAAGTTAGAGCATTTGGAGAGTGTAGGGCTAACAAATCTCTGCCTACCATTTGCTGGTTTTGCTGGGTTACGGTAACATACATGGCCACATACAAACAGAAAACATTATTATATAGATTCAAAATTGTTGATAAAGATATTGGCCATATATAACTGTCAAATCTGCATAGAAGGTCTGATGTGTGCACAACTTTATGAAATAAGCCACCACCATACCCATTTTGAAAGCAAGAGTTTTAGATTAACGCAAAGGCGATGTGAACACAAATTGTCTCAGTCAGCGCGTGTATGTATATGTGTATGTGCGTTTGCGTGCCTGTGTGTGTGTACACTTTTTCATACAAACATGATTACACAGTAGAATACTCATGCATACAAACGCCCACTAAAACCGTGAAAGTTTATCGTATCTTAAAATACAATGTACTTAATGTAGTTAATATACAATAACAATTGTGTGTTACTCTTTTCCTGTATGTATGTGTTTTAACTAATCATCCTGTGAAGTAAAACCTCTTAGAATATAACACCTAACCTATCTAAGATAAACCACACTGCTAGGAAAACCCTGGAATTAAAGGAGCTCATGCTAGAGGGAAAAGATACCACCTTCTTCGAAACGAGTTTATAGCGTCGTGTACGAATTCGAAGAATGAAGAAGGAACCAGCATTGACAAGGTGTTAAGAGACTTGCTGCTACGAAACTGATTGAGTCAGAGAAAATCCCCGTGACAATAAGATACAGTAGATTACTAATTGCATTATAAGCGGAATTCAATCAACATGACTTTGCAGGGGATTAAATGTACCCGAAAAAGATTGAAAAGTAGTGACAAGTAGTCACAAGGACAACAGAAAAGTAATGACAACACATATGACGTTAGTTTCTTCTTTCTTTCACGTGTGGTGTGGGGTGTCGTGGGGGGGTGGAGATGGTGGTTGATGGCTTAGTGGATCACCTCTGTGGCGGACAGGCTATGGGACTGGGGTGTTAATTCCAAGCGCTCGATGAGGTTCAATTGAATATAAAGTTGTTGTTGAGCAAATGATCACCTCCCTCTTGAAATGCTGTTCCAAATGTGCGCTGTTACATCTACCTCTACCTATCCCGCAGTCTAGTGCAGGGTCGTTGGGGCACCGCAGATGATTTCATTATGGGTGTGCCAAAGTAGCCTCTTCAGGCTGGTTTTGGAATAAGTGTTGTCCGTCTCGACTGGTTGACAACCAAGGCTAGAATGCCCAGTGTGTCCTACTACTGGGGGACAGATGGATTCATGCTTTTCCCAAGAAGTGTGAAGTGAATATAAACTGTCACAGCCAGAGTTTGAACTCGGCTCACCGATTCCATTTTCCGTGCTATTAACCGTTCGGCCACCTCACACCTCCTTCTTTTACACCCGTTGAGTCGAACCAACACATTAAGGTAAGGAATCATGCAATCATGTCGTTCCTGTTATGAACGCTCCTGTTGAACCAGAGTATATGCGGATTTCTCTACCTGAAACAGGAATGGAACTCTTCTCATTTTTCACTTGATCTCGCATCGGAAACGAGACATCAGAAATGGTACGAATCCGACATGGGGTAACGAATGTAGAAACATCTGACATTAGATTTAAAGGCACAACTTTTGAGCGCCTAATCAGTCTCTCGGGACGGTGCCCTTGTGGATATAGGTTAGCTGTTATGTTCTATTCCTGTTTCAAGTAGGGAAATACACATATACTCTGGTCCAACAGGAACGGTCATTACAGGGACGATATAACATAAGAATAAATACAAAATATCCTCGAGCATGGACAGTCAAAAAAGAACAAATAGGCACCTGAAGAAGTCCGGAGAGTACACGCCAAAAATGTTGTGTCTATAAAAACATATATAAGAATCAAGATGGAAATAATGGTTCAAATAAATCAATGTATAATAATTGTAACAGGTTTTAATTAATGAAATATGCAATCCGAAATGTATTTCTGTACTGTGATCGTTTGTTTATTTGTGTGTGTGGGGGGGGGGCTGAGTAGGTTGACTTGTAGGTGTTCACTTTGTTGGGTGTTTTTTGAATGTCCGTATATCAAGGGCTTTCGATTCCGATTGAAAAGATAGACTGCTTATAAATCGTCGATTTGTGTCCACTCACTCAGTAGATATGGGTTGATTTTAATTAGTTTTATGCATGGCGCAATGGACGATGTGGTGGGATGATTGGAGGGGATCAGGAGATTGCTGGTGATAGTGAAGGTGCCGAAGGTCAGAGGGGGTGGGTGACCCATCAGAAGAAGAATGACAGTATTCATATCGATCATCAGGATTTTGATGAGGATGTAATAAGGAATATAACCGACTCGACTGTTTATAAAACGCTTATGACGATTAGGTTGATATTGACAGTAAGAATCGATAATTACTAAGCGTATTACGACATCTCGGGTCAAATAAGGAGAATGGGTGTTGGAAGATTGCGTTGCGTCAATATTTCAAGTGCGGGGGCATTTCTGCCTTGAAAATCAGCTTTTCTGGCTTTGGAGGTGGAGTCGAACACTCCCCCAGTGGGAAGTACAGGTAGTTACTTCAAACAGCAGCCAGCTTACTGACAGAAAAATCGATGGCTAAAGTGAGGAACTCAATCATATTGAACTCAAACGATTCTCTTAAAATCGTAGTCTAATCATACAATTGGGTACCTTTCTTTCTTTCTATATATATATATATAATGTCAAATCCACAGACAGCGCTGTTTCGTCGTTTATACGACTCATCAGTGTGGCTACTGACTATAAATGCCTTGGTGCCCCGAGCGAGGATTGAAACCGGGTATCTGTGCCGACAGCCCGATGTCTTACCACCGTCACCTCGGCGTATGTAGGTCACTGTATAAGCACATATAAACCTATATGTTTTTATATCTATTTACTAAAGTGCTCAACCTGAAAGTAAATGCGCTCAGAGAGCTCAAGTCGTGGGCGATCATCGCTCTCCACAGCTTCCTTTCTTTTAGAGTTTTCAACAATTCTCGCTCCTTTACGACCCCTCTTTTTCTTTCTGGTACTCGGTCCACCATCCATTTGCTCAAACTTGTCAAGTAGGTTACCCACTGCTTTTCTCTGCTTCTCTTACACTGTGATGACCTTTACCATCTCTTGAAAGGCATAAGATCTGTTTGAAAATATATACGAATCACTTTACTCCAACTTTAATCGAAGGGAATCGTTTCAATGATTTTCAAAACAGAACTATTGATGAGCAGGTCCGATAGCAATTCTACGTTGCTACTTGGCAAAGAAGATACAATGTAATTCAAAATGGAAAACTCATATTATTGAAACTTTTATGGAGTGATTGAAAATAATTGATAAAAAAAGATTTCCATTTTCTTCATCGCCAAGAATTTCTTGAAAATTCGTTGCAGAAAGAAACAGCCTTCTTTTCCCTGGATACTCTTCTCCTCTAGAAATGTATTGCAGAAACCACTTTTCCATAATAAGTCTACCCGCTGTTACTCACATTTCCAACGTTTGTACGGTCCAATCAATGACTATAATGGCTTGCTGATATTTCTGAAATGGCAATAATGGACTTGTGTCGTCATAAAGTTCATGATGATCAGAGTAGAAGCGGCGCTCGCATAAAAAGTGTGACTGCAATTCGATAGTCTCAGATTTATCTCGGTTCGGGTAGATTACTGAAATTTCAGTTTGGTCTCTCGAATGGAAAACAATGGTGATTATGTTGATTATCGACTTAGTGAGTGTAGGGGAGAGGTGAGGTGTGTTTTTTCAACTCTTGTAAGGGTGCTTGTCTATGTGTGAGCTGATCTGTGCGTTCATGTGTATGTTTCTGCATATATACGTTCTGATGTGTGCACAGATTTACTCGCATTTAGCAAAGTTTGAGAGGTGGTCACATTTGTAGAGAATCTCCTATCAATGGCTTTAAAGTACAGGTACAGTTTTCAATGAGACCACAGATTAAATAACTCAATCCAAGTAAGGCACAGTATCACCCACTGGTAGGGACATACCTGAGAGAGAGATAGAGAGAGAGAGAGAGAGAGAGAGAGAGAGAGAGAGACGAAGAAGCAGGTAGAGAGAGATGTAAGAGTCTGTTGAAGGTTGGAGGGAGAATGACGTCAGAGGGAGTTGGGTGGGGGGAAGGTGCTTACTGGGCTTAATATTAATTGCACGTATTTCAAAAGGCAATGATGCAATAGCCAAGTGTCTTCGCCTTCCATTGATTGATGAATTTGACCAGAAAAGCTCGGTCAGGGAGGATGGGGGTTCGGTTTCGGGAGAAGAGGTTACGGCTTAGGGGGTGAGGGGGATAGGATATAATTTGTTTGATTGACAAGCATGTCAATTAGTGGTAATTGGGCCGTCAAAAACTGGAGGGAAGAAATGTTAAAAGTAAACAAACCATTAAAAAAGAACACCCCCCAACACCCAGCACACACCCCAATCTTTAATGAATATTTTTATTGCTTTTATCTTTTATTGTGGAAGCGACGTGACCTTGGGTGGCTTTGAAGGTGTCTGGAATCAATCAGAAAGATTAAACGTAATTAATCAAGTTGTCCTAAATGAAAATGTCGGCCTGCTACATTGCTGACTCTCTGGTCATTCTCGACACAATCTTCTTCGATCATCTCGTGTGCGAAGAAGAAGAAGAAGAAGAAGAAGAAGAAGAAGAAGAAGAAGAAGAAGAAGAAGAAGAAGAAGAAGAAGAAAGAAGTAAAGGGGCAGGGAGGAAGGAAAGAAGGAAGAAACGAATGGAGGAAAGGAGGGAAGAAGGAAAGAAGGACAAAGGAAGGAAGGCAAGAAGAGGAGACGGAAGAGATGAAGGAAGGATAAAGAGGAGAAGAAGGAAGGAAGGGAGGAAATAAGGAAGGAAGGGGGGAAATAAGGAAGGAAGGGAGGTAAAAGGAGATGAAGAAAGAAGAAAGGGGGAAAGGACGGGAAGAAGGGAGGAAGGAAGGAAGGAAGGAAGGAAGGAAGGAAGGAAGGGGGAAGAAAGAAGGGAGGGGGAAAGGGATGGGAAGAAGGAAGGAAGGGAGGAAGAAAGGAACGGAGGAAGGGTGGAAGGAAAAAAACATGGGCAACCGTTTATCTCCTATACAATTTGCGCTCTACAGGGACTGAAAGCAAGACTTTCCGGGTGAGGATTTATGTCGCCAGACTGACAGATCATCAGCATCAGCATCACCATCATCAACAACAACCTTTTAGCGTCCGTGGTTGGACATACACCTTCCCCAAGATTAGCCAGACCTCTCGATTGTGGGCGTCGCGGCCCCAATATTTTCTGAACTTCTTTAACTCGTCACGCCATCTTATTTTTTGCCAGTCACTATGTCGCATCTGATCTCTGGGGATCCATATTGTGAATCGTGATGTCCAGTGGTTGTCTGACATTCTTGCAACATCGCCTGCCCATTGCCATTTGTGTTTTCTAATGGATTTTATTTTTCTTGCAATTAGAAGTAAAATTAAAGAAGATATTTTAATTATTGCAATATGTTATTTGTTTAAAGCCTGTGATTATTTGTAATGTTTTTGGTATGTACCAGCTTGAGATTAGCAACAAATAAATTTGACCATTTTATTCAAACGTATTTTTGGTTATTTATGCAAAATATGAAAGGTGTATCTGGTCTACATTCCAAGATATGAACAAAAACATAGCGTGACATGTTTTAGGCGTTACAAAGCAACGGACACTGGCTTTTATAGAGAGAGATAAACACACATATATGCAATGATAGAAATGGGTTTTGGGAACTAAATATACGGTAAAGCTGTATCTAGGTTTTATGCTCGCGGATCACAGAGGGGTCCAACAGGGTTGGTCGATGTGAACACGTGCATGTGTGTGTGTGTGTGTGTGTGTGTGTGTGTTGTTTACTAATCGTGTACGTTTATTGTTTTGCTTATTTCTACTTTTTGTTAAAGTGTCTTCATCACAACTGACAAACGAAACAGGTTTTCCTTCATCCACATCTTCCTTTGTCCATCAAACAATCGAGACGAACACCAATCGTTTTCCTTTTGTCATCGTCTCATATTTTCGATTGTTTTCTCACTTCGTTTTTTCACTTTTCAATTGTTTCCCCCTCCATTCACAGATTGACTTTGTTCTCAGGATTTCTTTTTAATCAGAAAAGATTCCTTCCTTCATTAACAAATACTTTTTCATTGTTTAACCCTTTGAAATTATGATTTTGTTGCTTAAAATACTTTGATTGTCTTTATAAATTGAGAATTGTAGCTTTCAGCGAATTTTTATGGATTAGCTTCTTTCTTGTCGGCATCAAATCTATTAACGAAACTCTTTAATGTTCTCATCTTCATCTTCGACATTAAAACCAATGTCTTCAACCTAAATTGTCTCCAGACTTTTAAGTGTTGAATTGATAGCCAAACGTTCTATTTTCACTAAACTAGATTTATATGGTTTCCATGTCAGAAATCACCTTGGTTTTTATAGTCTAACTTTTGTGTTGCTATCATTCTTTAAGCCAGTGGTTATCAAACTTTATTGTATGACGGCATGCTAAAATATATTTGACTTTACGTGGCACACCAACTGTGAAAATGAAATTAATTAGACGAAAATAATTTATGAACCACTGTAATAGGAGATATCGTTTCTTCATTAACACATATTCTTTTTATTGTTTAATCCTTTGTTTCTTGTTTGAAATATTTTGATTGTCTTTATAAATTGAGAAACTTTGCTTTTGGTGTATTTTTTAGATTAGTTTCTTCTGGTCACCATCACATCTACCAACGAAACATGTTATGTTCTCATCTTTAAAAACTTCATTAAAACCAATATCTTCATCTTCATCAATTGTTACAAGACACTTAAGTGTTGAATCAATAGACAACCGATGTTTATTGTTTTTTCCAATAGGTTTTAATTTTCAGAAATCACTTTCGTCTTGCAGCCAGTCTTTAAGCACTCAATACCACTTTTCTTCTGAACATTTTCTGACTGGCTCGTTTTACAAGACATTATATTTACTGCAGTAATTTCAATTTAATTACATACACATATGTATGTAGTTATTTAACTACCTCCCCTGAGGGAAGAATGGGACACAAGGTCGGTTTAAATGTGGGAGCCCACATGCTCACATGCTCAAAATACCTGATAGTCCCAAGTGGTCACTCATCTAAGAACTGATCAGGCTCGACGCTGTTTAACTGATACGAAGTATCATTACCAATAACACAGACCGAATAAGAGCGTGATTTGAGTGTATGTATGCATGTTTGCATGTGTTGGATAATGCCGGTAGTAGACGTCTCCTTCCAGTGCTGCAGATTTACGGGAGCGAACATTCTGTGAAGGGAAATACATTCGGAGAAAATGTTCGCCCACGTGGCGGGAGAGAAAGACGACAAAATTCGTTGATTTCCATTGAAAATATGGATTCGCTTTATTCTCCTCGTTAGCTTCGATTCCGGGCCGGTTCGCGGATCACTTTGAGGCATCGAATTCTGCTTCAGTTAAGATTCTAAACGAGTGGCCACTTTGCTGAATCACTACCAGTGAGGGTAGTAATTCAAAAATCAAGGCATCTTCCTCCTCTCTTATCCCTCACCCCTAATGGGCAGGGTAGCCAAGCCCTCTCTGGTCCGACCTGTCGCTCCTGGGATTCAGATCTAACTGATTCTCAACTGCCAGCGATTTGAAAATCACGGCAACCCATAAAACCACCCTGATTGGTTGAACGCATATTTTGTTCCGACCTCGTCGGCCGCTTGACCCACTTTCCAGCCCCGGTAACACAATATGGCCCTTTGGTCACGTACGCCCCAAAAAGCGCGAACACACACAACCAGAGTGCATTTCATTACATATGTATGTATGTATCAAATATGTAATGTATTTATTTGCTGAGATTCTCTTAAAGTGTCTTTAATTGTGACAATCGAAACGGGTCTCCTTTGTCCATCAATCGAGACGAATGCAAATCGTTTTCATTTTTATTCGACCAAGTTTTAATGGTCATTTTTTTTTCTGCGACAATGACTTGGGGAGAAAATAATTGAAATAAGGGGGGGGGCAAGGTAGAAGATGGAAGAAACAGGGGAATAGAAAGAAAGAAGGAAAAAAAGAAATAATAGTGAACAAAGGAAAGAAGAATATAATTAATATAGAACATGTACGACGTGTAGAATGGCGGAATTTCTTTGAACTGAACCCAGTTGATGACGATTTAAAAGGGAAACCCAGGGAAGAAGAAATACCTGAAAGATTACGCCTGAGAAAATATAACACACCCGAGTCAGACAAGCTTATCCCTGAAATCCGTGCTTATAGTGAAGCATGCATCCAGAAAACACGTAATCTTGGTGAACAAGTACAGAACCGGTATTATAGTAGACGTAACAATCTCAGCCCCGCACTTCAACACAACTATAAGAAGCTTTTAAAATTTGTTAACTCTAAACAAATCGTCGTGAATAAAGCCGACAAAGATGGCAAAATAGTAATTGTATCATATAAAGAGTACGTCGACGTAGTATATAAGAATATCCAACCTTATCTTGCTCGTGAAATTACCAAGAACAACATACACAGTGAGCTAGAAAACATAGAGACACGAATACTCAAGTCGCGAGAAATGAATGTGTGCAGTGTGCTCAAATACGTTATTGGAATGTACATTAATGTTAACGGTGCTATTAGACGCGTACGTTGAGAATGCCAAGTATTTTACGGCAGGATCATCCGGCTACTGTTATCCCCTTTGGAAAACACACAAATTATCACCAGAAATAATACCGACTCGCTTACTTTTTGCTGCGAATTATATAACAACTCCACGCGCAACCATGTTTTTGGAACACATTTTACAAAATATCAGTAGTTCGTATTGTAAAATAGGGGTAGATGAGTATTGTAAAATAGGGGTAGATGAGTATTGTAAAACAATCACAACAATACACTTTTGAATTTACCCCCTGGGAAAACCAACACCGCGTCCCATATTATGCAGACATTTTGCGCACGGACGTAAATACTAAACTCTAGTGCGTAGCTGCCGATGTTGAGGCCCTCTACCCAAACGTTAGGCGTGTAAAAGTGAAAATGGCCTTGCTGGATGCCCTCAAAACGTGCTCAGAATTTACCAACAAGGCAATCGAGGAAATTGTCAATTTAGCAATGTTTTGTATGGAACATGTGATAACTTGTTTCCAAGGTGAATACTTCAAACAAAATGATGGAATAGTACCGTGTGATAACAATTCAGTTTCCATCGCAAACATCGCCATGAAATTGCAGGAATGCGAGATTTTTAAACGCTACATAGACGACCTACAATTGTGGCGACTCAGTACACAATAGGACACTGTCTTATTTCAACAAAACCTCAACACCGCGTTTGCCAACCACAATCTCAAATTAAGTTGGTGAATTATTAGTAGAGCCGATACTGAAGGTACCACGGGTTTTTCGATGCAAATCACATCGTGACTAAAAACAGCGATTTCTGTTTCAAAATGATGGATTTATCAGAAGCCTCCAGCAAAAAGAATCGTGCCATCCAAAAGACAGCTAAAAGTCGGTTTTACACGGGGAGTGTCTACTGATGCGTAGACTCAACGAGACCGATACTGACTCCCACCAAGCGCTCGACCGAAAGCTATAGAATCTGGCTTTGTATCACCAATGGTACAAGATATTACAAATAAAGCCAAAAGATGGAAATACAAACTCCCCAAATCACGGACAAAAGCTCAGAAAGAACCTGACAAAATTACTTGAGCTACATTGCACCCACACTTTCAAAGATTAACAGTACAAAAAACTGACACCATGATTACATTCAAACGCGCACCCACACTACAAACTCGTGTTTAGTGATCCAATCATCGGCACTTTGAACATCCAACAAAATCGCGCAGCTCTAGTGGGCCATGTTCGGACAATTGTACATTGTGTGGACAACGAAATAATTATCATGTTTGTTCAATGATACCATTAAGATCAAAAAAGGTACTGAAATTCTCACGTGCTCAAATTTCGGAATTTACGCCATCTCCTGTACGCAGTGCAGCGCTACGTACACAGGACAAACTAAGAACACATTTCGGAAGCGCTTCAATGACCAGAGCAAACACTGTGGAGATTACGACTGGTCCTAAACAAAACGACAGTCTGTGTCTTCTTAGACACTATGCAATTAAAACGTGGGTTTACTTACACAGGCTCCGGGGTTCGAGGAACTTTTCGCTGCTTTTTGATTTTGTTCCGGGCGGATTCCTCTTACAGGAAGTTCTGCAGAAAAGGCAGGGCCAGTCTTGGAAGTTCGAGGAATTTTGTTGTCACTATTTATTACTGACTGATACAGCGGGCTTCCGAGCGCGTTTTTGATGGAATTCGTTTACATCCAAGATATGTGCCGTCGTGATTTAAATAATCACGACGGCACATATCTTCATTGTGTTTTGGAACAAAGTTTCGAAATAGTTTCCAACCCCTTGTTTAAAACAAGATTTGGACGCATAATCAGAATTTGTCTACTGAACATTGAAAATGGCCTGACAAGCCGAAATATATCTGTTCAATAAATATACTATGGAGAAAAGTTGAATGTTTTTAATTAATGAACGAATTGAAATATAAGTGAACGCGTCTGGTAAATCATTAGCTAATGTAGTGTTGTTTTCCAATCCTGTACACTTGTTTTGCCCCTGTCTTGTTAAACTGTCTTCAAATCCGACAAACGAAACAGGTTTTCCCTCATTCACATCTTCCTTTGTCCATCAACCGATCGAGACAAAAACGAATCGTTTTCCTTTTGTCATCGTCTCATATTTTCTTCCACTCACAGATTGAATTTGTTCCCAGGACTTTTCGCCACATAAAATATTCCTTCCTTCATTGATAAATATTTGTTCATTGTTTAACGCTTTGAAATTATGATTTCAAAGATACATTTCCTTTGTTTCCCGCTTGAAATATTTTCATTGTCTTTATAAATTGAGAATGTTTTGCTTTTGGGGTCTTTTTTTGGATTAGTTTCATTCTTGACGCCATTAAATCTAACGAATGTTCTCATCTTCATCATCTAAACCCAATTTCTTCATTTTAAATTCTCCCTTAAGTGTTGAAACGATTGCCAAACAGTCCTATTTTCTTTCAACCAGGTTTTAATGGTCAGATTTTCTGCGACAATGGATTTGGGGAGGATGTAATTGAAATGGGGGTAGAATAAGGGTAGAACATGGAACACATACGGGAATCGAAAGAAAGAAAGAAAGATAGAATAGGTAAACAAAAGAATGAAAAATCTAACTACAATTGAAGAGATTACTGTGTGTATGCAACACGATTATTCGATCACTGGACAATGTACGAAGTTGACATTCACCACATGTTCTCATCTTCATCATCTAAACCCAATTTCTTCATTTTAAGATACAGTGTCGAGTTTGAAGGTATTGGATCAGCGGTTCTTGGGAAATCTAATAATAATAATTAAAGATTACAAATTATAGACCTTTATTCATATTTTCTATATGTTAACTTCTGCTCTTTAGAATTATCTAAATTTAGATATAAAGTATCTAAATCGGCAACACTGAAGAGAAGTAACCGAAATACTTCGAAACCATAGTTTCGTACGACGGACGGAGAATTATTTAACATGCCAATTATGGCCACACACCATAAAGTCCGCCCTCTTCCAAACATGCACCTTTTGGAACGGGTACTACCCTAGTATAATTAATGAATAAATTGAAATATAAATAAATGCGTCTGGTAAATCATTAGCTATTGTAGTTTTGCTTTCCCATCCTGGACAATTATTTTCCACTATTGTTAAAATGTCTTCATCACATCTGACAAGCGAAACAGGTTTTCCCTCACCCACATCTCCCTTTGTCCATAAAACAATCGAGACAAACACGAATCGTTTTCCTTTTGTCATCGTCTCATATTTTCAATTGTTTTCTCGACTGCTTTGTCGCTTTTCAATTGTTTTTTCTTCCATTCACTGATTATTCTCAGGATTTTCATTTTATCTGAGAAAAGATTCCTTGCTTCAAACTAACAATTGCTTAATAATTTCTTTTTTGATAGTTTAACCCTTTGAAATGAGGATTTCAAAGATTCTTTCCTTGTGTTTCTTGCTTAAAATATTTTGATTGTCTTTATAAATTGAGAGTTTTTAGTTTAGCTTATTTTTCGATTAGTTTCTAATCGACATCAAATCTATTAACGAAACACTTTAATGTTCTCATCTTCATCTTCGTCATTAAAACCAATTTATTCGTCTTAAATTGTCTCTTAAGTGTTGAATCGATGCCTAAACGGTTGTATTTTTATTCGACATGTTGGATGCTATTGTAATTGCGTTGTTGATAAATTCGAACAGGTTTTAATGGTTTTCATGTAAGAAATCGCCTTGAATTTTCTAAGTTTAACTTAACTGCTAGTCTTTAAGCACTCATTACCACTTTTCTTCTGGACATCTTTTGACTGACGCGTTTTACAAGACACTGGTCCATGTCCCGGCGCATCGCTGATGGTTACTATAAGTGTACAACAACAGGATCGGCTAATGGCTGCTATAAGTGTGACAGGTATGAAGAAAAAGAAGAAAAAGAAAAGAAGAAGAAGAAAAAGAAGAAGAAGAAGTAGAAGAAGTAAAAGAAAAGAAGAACAATAAGAAGAAGAAGAAGAAGAAGAAGAAGAAGAAGAAGAAGAAGAAGAAGAAGAAGAAGAAGAAGAAGAAGAAGAAGAAGAAGAAGAAGAAAGAACTATGCAAGAGGAATATAAATGGTTCTGTGAATGGTGAGAATGAGACAAAGGGGTCCAAAAAGCTTCCTCCTCGTTTTCTCCTAACTGATTAATGTCTTTAAAGAGTAACACTATTAGTGCAGAAATCAGGCTTGAGTCGTGAGTCGCAAGTCTTTAATTCAGTTTGTTTAACTAGAAAATCGACCGGACTGCCTCTTTTTCGGTAACTTTATTTTCGGCTTTCATTTACTCGCTGAACATCAATAACACTTTATTTACTTGTCTCGGAATTTGACCATAACTAGAGACAGTGTAATAAAATAATAAAAAATAGCAACATAAAAACATACACCATATAGATAGATGTGTGTTTTTATGTGTGTATCTATTTCTGTATGCGTGTGTGCATGAGTGTGTGTATGTGCGAGTGTGAAATAAATTTTAACCCCAGCGAATAAAACTGTAACACTGAACAAGTTTTATCACGGGCATCCTCTCTCATAACGACCGTCTTCCATTACTGGAAACTCTCACTCTGCTATTCACCAAGAAGAATCTCTCTAGGCAAGAACTGTTATCTCGGCTGATCATTGGGTTCGATCATGCCATCTGTATTAATTTTATGTGGAGTCACGCGACATTTTACACTAAATCACGTGGAACGGACGTGAAATGCATAGAAAACCTCCTAACGATGCTAATCCCAGGCCAACAATGTTTTATAGATATATTTGCTGTCAGTGTTTGAGAATGTCTCTATATATGCAGACGTATATACGTTCTTGAGAATATGCGTGTGTAGTAGAGAGGGTGCACATGCCGGTAGTCGTATTCATTTCTGAGAATCTGCCTTCTTGGCTGCGGAGATACTTTCTATCTGTTTATGAAGATTAGCCTTAACTTTAATCTAGTCTGGCACAGGGTCACAATCTTTGACGGGTAATCTACCACCCGGGTCCCTACGCTGAGCTTTAGTAAGGCTTCCACTGACCTAGTACCCCTGACCTATCCTTCGTGGAATAGATTGATGTCACGTTACGTCACGTTAAATCACCTATATCGCTGTACTATGTATAATGCACTACATGTATAATGTACTACATGTATAATGTACTACATGTATAATGTACTACATGTATAATATTATAAAGTCATATGAATCAATTACAGCCCTTTTATTCATTTATTTTTTTATTTTAGGAAACAAAATAGTATTTGTAATATTCCAGATATGAAAAGAATATATGCAAAAGTACTGAAATATCATCCAAAATACTCGTGTGTCTCAATTAAACCGTTTTTTGCTTTCGGGCCCCCTCCTTTCCAGACCACTAGACTTAAGCCTACTCAACATAATGGTTACTATGCCACTGGCCCCATTAGTCACGCACCTTAAAGAGATTGTACACACTAGCAATGGCTTGCGAAAAGTAACCATCGCTCTGTAAGAGACGTCTTCTGTGTATGTTCTATTTTCATGAGAATATATGTGTCCCGTGTTGGGGGAAAAAAGCCTTTTCATAATGCCTGTACTTGTTAGAACTATACACTGATGTATTTAATTAACGTTGCATCGCAAATGTTGAGGATGGGATTAAGAGTGGGAAGAATGTGTTGCGCGAGGCTTCCAGATGGTGACGGCCCACCTTCCTTGATTATCAGCATTCGAGATTCTGGCGTTTTACTTGGGCCTGAACACCGATCCCTGGCACCGGTGGGAAATCCATACCTATCTCAGCTATCAGCAGGTGTAACAATGAAATCCCTGCGCAATCAATGTCTTTAGCAGTTAAGACGATCACCGCAAACTTTTTTAAAGAGAGCTATGTCGTATCTGCCCTAGTGGGGGGGGGGTGAATAAATATCTCAATCAATTTACTTCTTTCCAGGATACAGACAAGTGTTAATGGTTGGATTTCAATTGGGTTTCATGCAAGATTTTACAAGAAAGCACTTGTACTGTACCCAGTCTTCAAAGACCTGACCAATTTGCAAATGGATACATCTACAAATAATCTACTTGTCTTTATAAGATTAGCCGTGCAATTTTGGTTTGGATTCGACCTTGAGGTCACAACACTCATTTAAAAGGCCAAAAATGAATAAATGGCCCGAATAAATGACGGGAATAAATGGCGCGAATAAATGACGCCAATCCGATCGAAGAAAAAAGAATCAAACAACAAATGAGGGTCGTTGGTGCCGCCTCATTTCGCGCGCCTTTTTTCCATCTCAACCATTTTTAGTCAAACGATTCAAGTGGAAAAGTATTCTGAAGATAATGCGGATTTAAAGCTGTTTTTTTCCCTTCTTGTTAAACATTTTCACCGTCGAAGTATTGAGATAGATTATGGAGAAGAGTATTTTTATGTCAAGCGGATTAAGGAAAGGAGATTTACTTGGCTCGCATAATAAGAATAAGAAGACGGATTCGTTGTTGTTTCACTTGGCACGGGAAGCAAACAGAAATAATTGCCAAAATAATCTGTGCTGGGCTCGAAAGCCTTGTATGTTTGTATTTAGATCTAATATCAATATTTAGTTCGGAAACTATCCGTCTATCTATTTCAATCTGTCCATATCTAAACTCAGTCTGTATTTCTCTCTCTCTCTCTTTCTCTCTCTCTGTCTCTGTCTCTCTC
>VCCN01002354.1:1017138-1034140 GCA_006491835.1 Architeuthis dux | reverse complement strand
ATTATTATTATTATTATTATTATTATTATTATTATTAGTTGGGTATAAGGCTTATTGTATTTCTTTGTATTTCTTTAAATGTCTTTTTTTCCATATAATATTTCAATTATATGTGCGTGTTTCAGTAGACAGCTATTATTATTAGTAGTAGTAAAGTGTAAAAATGCAAACGATGGTCATTTCTCTGTAGTTGTTGCAGTAATGACGGTCTTGCATTTTTTAGATGATCTTTCAAGAACAATAACATTCTGAATTGCGCTCTGTGGAAGAGTTCATAGTTTGAAATGGTGGGTAGGAGATATTTCTCTCAGCAGAATTGTTACCTTTGAGAGGAAGAGTCCTGTGTTACAGGCTGAGAAACCAAGAAAATCAAATTGTGCATTATATAAGTAGATTGTTGTTGCCATTGTTTTAGCTGTAGTTTTTGTTGTTGATGGTGTGAGTGGTGGTGGTGGTGGTGGTCTAAAAGTGAATCGGATTTCTTGGCTGAATCGTGGCATCACGTCTTTTGGCACCGTCTGTTGAACTAAAGAGGCTAAGCATCGTTTGCACCAAAGTTGATGAGATTTACTTTTAAGAAGATTGAAGCAATGGAAGCAAGTGATTAAAAGGCCGGATTAAGAGGTTAAGTGCTGCACAGACGACATTGCAGCCAAAACGTAATCCTACACCCTGGGGTCATGTGGATCACGAAACAGACAAGAGATCGGACGGAAACTGAACAATCTGATATGACAACTGAGCTTTTTCGACTGAGGTTTCCAAATCTGTGACAACGACAACAACCAATTTGATTTCGACCAAACAATCGCTATGAGAAACGTCGTATTTTCATTTAACCTCTTCGCTACTGATATGCACAACACTATAGTATCTAATATTATAGATACTACATCGTGGGTGAAAAGAAACTCCCGATTGGAAACACTTTTTATTCCCTGGTTAATCCAAATGAAAGAATTCACGGATATACAAAAGTTACATATAATTCCTAATAGGGAGTTAATTCTAACCCACCTTGTATAAGAGTGTCTACATACCTGACAGGTGATTGATTTGCAGTACAGCTCTTTCCGTGCTTTCTTTTTCATTGGGGTCGTACACTTCGTTGTTGTCTTTTAATAGAATAAGGCGTTGGATGGAACGACACTGCTGGAGTCTGTCGTGGCCTCTGATCAATGGGAGGCGAAATTAAGATTTATCCCGTGGCCCCTGATAGATGGGAAGACTAAAGTATTGTTGTGCTTTTGAAGTAAAAGGTCTCTTTTTTTCTCAGTCGAGACAAAGAATGAACGAGATATATTTTTCTATACATCGTATATGCCTTGTTGTTTCAGCGGGGGTATAAGACAGTTTAAATCCACGGTTTTACAACGTGTATTTTCGTTCGCAGCCCTCTTTCTCAGCTGTACCAGTACCCCCAGGAAGTTTCCTTTTGAAGACAACGACACTGTTCGATCCGGCTAAGGTGGTAACACTACTCCACAGCATCAGAAGCATCATTGAACAATTCTTGAAAAACAGACTTTTACACACAATTTAAGGGAAATCATAGATTCTTTTTTTAACAAAATTAAGGGGACCGATCTTTTTTCGAAATTAAGGGGACCGGTTTTTTATTGAAATTAAGGGGACCGATTTTTTTTATCGAAATTAAGGGGACCGATTTTTTACCGAAATTAATTAAATTTGACATGATATATATATACACTGAGGTAGCTTTAAGTTTCTTGAAACATGATTGCATTTCTGCCACTGGGTGGAAATGCGTAACTTATCTTATGCTGATTTTAACCTGTTTACGGCCAAGTATATTTTTTAACATTGTAATTCCTGTGCCGGTGTTTTCTTGTAAAGAGATTGATGAAAATAGAAAGTCTTCATTGCATAATATCTAATAAATGTAATATATACATAAATGTGTTAAAGTGAGATATTTTAATGATTTAAACGATTATGAAATATCTTAAAACAAGGATCTACACATAAGATCACCTTCCATTTAATACATTCGTATCTATTCACTCGCTGTTTTGTATTTTGTAAACGTACTTTACACTTTCTAGTGTGGTTTTTTCCATCTGGCGAAATAATAACACACTTTAGTAAGACGAGTTATCTCATCTGTGGTACTTTTCTGATGTATTTCCGCATTTTCTTTTTTTTACAGATATTTACTACAAAGATTGTTTCATGTACACGTCTAAAGACTATGTATGACTCCACTGTATTATTAACATTATTATTTTATACATAACATATCATTATCAATACTAATCATCTGTACCTTTTGTTTCATATGTTATATAAGTGTATCCAATTATTGAGATTCTGGCAATTTTGAGGCATTATTTTTAATGGGGTCTCAAAGCCGCAGAAGCTGCTCGCAGAATTCTGGAGGTGGAAGGGAATGAAACAATATCTGACCGTACTGCCCAAAACTGATTTCAGTGTGTTAAGGGTGGTGACTTATCCCTTGAAATAAATACCAGAAGTAGACGACCATCAATTGTCGATTACAAATGTTTAAAATGCAAGATAGAGGAGAACCCGACCACATCAATTGATACCATATAGTGAGCATTAAAGATATTAAAAAAAAGGAAAATATATTTGATTCTCCATAATATAATTTTTCTTGGTCGGTGCAAGTGGTTAAGTTACGTGAGCAATCGCTTTTTCCCGATCCGTCTGGGAAGTTGCTAGAGATCACAGATCTGATGTCACGGTTTGAAACATCAAAGGCAACGTTGCCCGCCGAGCAAATGCCAGTTGATTCATTGTTAATTGGCCAACTCAAAGCCGAGTAAGTCTGCTGAAGCACAACCGGAAGTGAACAACTGCATTTTAAAGGGATTTCTTGCAATGTAGTAATTTTATGAACAGGTCTGGTTAGTCACTCAATATAAACCGGCATGTGACCAACGAGTTCTGTTGGGGGTGATCAATCAAGAAATTGCAAAAGGGAGCGATCAATGAATAAGTTACTTGTTTCGCCTTTTGCTGGGAAGTGATCACTGAAAAAGTCCGAATTAAAAAAAATACAAATCGTAGAGACAGTCGAACACAAACTAAGGGACCAATTTAGCATAAACTTACATTGTAAAAACAAATGAAAACCCTTTTCTAGTAAAAGTAAATGTTTACATTTTCAGTCCTCTATCTCCATTTGGTGCGGACTGTACGCGTGATATATACATAGATAGCCATACAGACAGCCAATCAGCCAGCCAGATTAACTGAAGACTGAAGAAACCTATGTTGACAGTTTTCGTTGATGGTTTCTAATATTTCCTATAAGTGAAAATATTAAATCACTTTCTTGGGACCACAAAGATCGTCGCCCCCTTGGGATGACAACTCTGAAAGATTAGGCAGTTAACAGGGCCCAGTGGAAACAAGGCATCAGGAACGTACTGGACAATTGCAATGGTCAAGCTGATGATGGTGTGCAGAAAGAAAGACATATTTCTTCTCTATAGTTGTCACTAGAAGAAGATTTGAATGTCTGGTACGGAGGCCACCTGAGAGGCCCTTTTATGAGCCGGCCGAAACCGTCATGTATGAGACTTGCAAGTAGTGTCGTTGTGACTGTCATCCATTTGTCGGCCCCAGTACTTTGCCTGGTTTGGATGCGAAAGCAAAGGACCCACCAGTTTAGCTGACAACTCTGACAGATCTAGCAGTTAACAGGGCCCAATGGTAACAGTGCACCAGGAACGTACTGGACAGCAATGATTAGTTGATGACGTCATGGCGTTTGTGAGGTTTTAGACATCAGCCCACTTTTCCAGGGGAGGGGGCAATGACTTATATATCCAGGGGGCAAAAGCATATATTTCCAGGTGAGGAGAAAATGCCCCGTTCGCCCCCCCCCCCGTCTGATTCACTTAGTAAACTAGAAATCACTCGAAGAGCGCATACCTCTGCCTACGCCATACACTAACTGAAGAATAAATGAAAATCAGTTCACATATAGCTAAAGTGCAGGGGGGTGTTAAATGTGCTCCAATTTTCAATATTTCTGACTATTTGCTTGACTTATGACACTCTCAATCAAAGAATTAAAAAATCGGATCCGCCCCCAAATGTAATCGATTCTTCCTTAGCCCGTGTCCTACCCTTCCACAAAATGTTTTTGAGAATTCTTTGAGTGAATGTATATATCTTTTCCAACTTCATTGGCAGAAGTAAGGCAATCAGTGTTTTAGTAATCGTACCCTGCATCGTTGAATGTAGTTTCGGGGGAAAGTAAATAAGCGCATTTTCCAGTTAAATACCTTATTTTTCATGTAAGATGCAAATACAACTAGAAAATACTCAGAGTACGAATACCTCTGCCAATACCATTACATTGGGAAGCAATATGATGTCGTGTGGACATATATCTACAACGTAGCCTTTTGCTCGCACTTCCACAAAATTTCATTGAATATTTTCGTGTGAACAGACAGACGGAAAGACGAAAAGACGGATATATAGACATATACCTCTCCAACTTCGTCGGCCACTGTAATAAGAAAGATATGAGTGAAGGTAATAAATTCACATTCTATTGAACACTTGAGCGACGAAAAGCATGTGACACATTTCATTCTTTTTGCCCTAGGATCAAATATTTGTAGAAAACAAATAAGACTTTCTTTTCAAAATTAGTTTTATTTTTGAATGATCTTGATGGGAAAATGTCGTCGACCTTAATGACACCCTATGTACCACGTGTAATACACGACTAAGGCGCGTGGTTGATATTTCGGGCAATAACTAAAAGAAGGTTCGTAGCCCTAATCAGAAATAGATTTCATTATCGAACAGAAGTCAAAGATTCTATTTCTTCCCTTGAAAAGTAATTCGTGTGTTAGCAATCAAAACTCTTTAGTATTTGAAGATTTCGAAATAAAAAAAAGAGATTATTTCCATTCTGATTGGTTTTAAATCAGTGATTCTGAACGCGGGGCGCAACCCCAACGAGGAGACTATTTGAATATATTGGCGGCAAATTGGAATTGGTGTATGAAGAGCGGAAAGCGTTCAGTGGCTCAAAACTGAGTCGTGTTAAAGCTTAACTGATTAATTACTAATTACACAATACTATTAATTACTAATTACACAATGCTATTAATTACTAATGGATTCCATAGTTACTATTCCATAACCCATTAACTTTGTGAGGTATAAAAGCGATGAGGTAACTGCGTTGTTACTAAATTTCACCCAATAAAGAAATTACAAAAATGTTACTAAGTGCCTTAAAGTTCATATATCAGTATTTTTATCACGAAGAATGTGCCACTTGATATATAATTAACTTACCTTTTTCATAGTAGGGTGGCGGTGGACATCAAATCTGTTGATCTGTCCATGTGGAGGATGGTGTAAAAAGGTTAAGATTAGTTTGAATAAAACAGCAGAATCACGTTATAAGAACTGATCCTCTCAGAATGTCCTTCTCTTCTCGAACGACAAATTTTAAGAAACTTTAAGCAAACAACCGAACTGACAAAACCAATCTTGCAATAAGCAACGTGTCCGTCTGCCAGTCACACTTTAAAATTGAATTCGTTGTCAAGGGAGATAACTATTAAATGTTAAGGAAGCACGGTCTCCCTTAATTATTCATTTGCAAATGCGTACAATATCCGGGTTAATTCAGGTTACATCAGATTGCACTAATTTGCTGGACTCAAGAGGCCTTTATTGAAAAATATATAACCCGAACAAGAGGAATGCGTAGACTTCATAATGAGGACTTATCTTGTGCTAACCTCTGCCAAGTCTTACCGGCGAACTTTTCTATCTCGTCCCTCCATCTTGTGTCTGGTCTTTTCCTACTTCGTTTACTGTCCCATGGGCACCAGTCGGTTAGTCTTTTCCCCCCATCTATTGTCATGTCTTCTTGCTAGGTGGCCAATTAGTTAGTATACTATCCTTCACTCTAGTCCTTTCTCTGATCCATGTGGAACTTTTTCTATCTCTTAGAGTTATCCTTAGCATTGCTCTTTCCATGGCTCTCTGTGCTATTCTGAGTTGGTTTCCAACTCGTGGTTAATTTCCATGTTTCGCATCCATAAGCCATGGCTGGTATTAGGCAGCCGTTGTTTACTTTACGTTTTAGGCACATAGGTAAGGTGCACCTTCTATCTTTATGACCTTTTTGGGGACTTTATCGTTGAACATTACTTTTGTCTTTGTTCTGTTCATCTTTAAGCCTACATTTTTACTTTCCCTATTTAGATCGGTTAGCATGTTTTGTAATTCGTCCGATGCTTTTAGTATTTTGTGGTATGTTTATTTTTGAAGCGTACACATTTTCATAGTATTCTTCCGTTACTTTCGTCAATTGGTCTCTATTTTTGATAATTTTGCCATTTTTATCATTTAGTGCTATCATCTGCTGTTTGCCGATATGGTCTGCGGCTCGAGCGTGTTTTAAACCCTTTCCCTTTCTGATAGCCTCTACTATCCTTTTCGTGTTTTTCTTTCTTTTCTCTTTTCTCGTTCTTTTATTTATTAATTTGTTAAGTTCTGCTTTTTTCTTTTCGTCCTCTTTAGTTTCTATCTCCATATTTCTTTGATTAGTTTTAATGTTGCTTTAGAGTATTTCCCTGTATTATTGTCTACATTTGAGTTGCCTACCATCTCTGCTGCTTCTTTTTCCTCTATGTCACTCTCGGTATTCCACAAGGCCTGGAATATGTTCTCTATCGCTACTCTGAAGTTGCTAAAGTTCTCTATCTCTATCTTATTGGGGCATCTCTTCTTCTTAAGTATCATTTTATTCCTTTCAGTTTTAAAGTTATATTTAGTTCTGCACTCTACCATTCTATGATCGCTTCCTATGTCTACTTTGTTATCGATCTTGTCAGTATGAAGTCGATTTCGTTTTTTGCCGTGCTATTTGGTATTTTCCAAGTCCATTTTCGACCTTCCCGTTTTTGAAAGAATGTATTAGTTATCTTTAAACCGTATAATTCTGAGAAGTTTACTGCATTGTCACCTCTCTCATTTCTCTGTCCTATTGCATATCTTCCTACACTAGATACTCCAACCTTTCCTTGACCTATCTTAGCATTGAAATCATCCATGAGTATTGTGTAGTTAGTCTTCTTTCTGTCCATTATCTTACCGATGTCGCCATAAAACTCTTCGATCTCTTTGTCAGAACTTTTCGAAGTAGCACCTACTTCGAAAAGTTCTGACAAAGAGATCGAAGAGTTTTATGACAACATCGGTAAGATAATGGACAACCTGGATTACCTTTAGCGTGTACATTTTGCTTAGTCTAACTGTTATCCAGGCGATTCTGTCTGATATACTTTCAAAACTTATTACGTTGCCTGCGATGTTGTTATTGACTAAGAATCCTACGCCACTGAATTTCTTGTCCACTCTCCCTTTATAATAGAATAGGTGGTTACTTACTTTAGAAGGTTTTCTCCTTTTCTGTGGGTTTCACTTATACCTACGATGTGCCAGTAGATGTTGTCCAATTCCATTTGTAGTTGATCTAGTCTATGGTCCTCGGCTATGCCACGAACATTGTAGTTGTAGATATTCATGTTGTTTAATTTGTTTAATGTCCAAGAGTTTGTCTTGCTTGGACAGTGTCTGTTCGCATTCGAGGGAACATTGCCCGCAGGCACACGAAGCAATGCGGTTGGACCTTTAGTAGGCGGTGATCCAACAGGAACGCTACGATATTTGTATGGTTGTGCTGTTATATTGGATTTGGGAAGGTGGTGGCTAATTTAGCTCAGCCGTTGCCAGTATTTCTGGTGAGCATTCAGGTTGGTGCCACTCTATTCGGTGTATTCGGTGGGTCCCTATATATCTACAGGGGGTCTCTATGGTCCACACCGTCCTATACGGTACTCCATATATCTACTGAGCCTTCCCCATCCGCCACCTGGGGACGTGCAAGGTAGCACAGAGATCCTGCCCCCTCCAACTTTATGTTGGTTGACTTGAAAGGGACAGACTTTGGAGTGCTTACTATAGGTTACTATAGCTAGTTGGATAGTTTGTTTTTCAGTCCGGTCCCTTATTTCTTTAAGTCTTGACTTATAAAGAGTCCACAGATATCATTTCCTCTTCTTCTCTGACGGTTTCCAGACGATTTTATTTCGTCCGACCCCCCCCCCCTTAATTGCCAATTGTCACTGATATATTATATAGAGGAGGATAAGGGGGTGGAGGTAGTTACTCTTCAACTACAGAGGGTTAAAAATATTTTTCGAATAATGGGACATGGAATCATTCCAAGCTAGTACAATGTTTAAGATGTAATTTCTAGAACAAATACATTGGATTAAATTCGTTAGTAGCCAGAATAATTTAAAGAATATTTTAGGGCTGTCTTACAGATATCCTTTCCTCTTCTTCTACGGCAACAATTCTGGATACAATTTCATCATCATCAGCAGCAGCATCCTTTTAACGTCCGTCGTTGGACAGAGACCTTTCGCTAGAGCTATCTAGTATGGGCGTCACGGAACCAATACTTTCTGAATTTGTCTAGTTCGTCACGCCATTTTATTTTTTGCCGACCACAGTTTCGCATATGATCTCTGGGAATCCACTTTGTGAATCGTGATGTCTAGCGGTTGTCTGTCATTCTTATATAATGTGCTGTCTTATAATGATTCTCTCCTGTGAATGTTTCTCAAATTAAGGGCCAATCTTTTGGTTAGGTTCCATGTTTCAGTTCCCTATGTGAACGATGCATTGGTTGTAGACCCTTTTGGAGACTAATTACTTGTTGACTAGTATTTTCAGAAGATCAAATCAAACCGGATATCAGGAAAATGTGAAGGGTAGGTTCAATGAGTAGATTTTATCTTCTGTCAAGCCGTCGAGTTCTCGTTGGTTAGAGCTGCTGTTGCATTTAACCAGGCTTCCCCCATCGAGTCTTACCGAGAACCTAATATCTATTATCCGATCCGCACTGTTAACTTGCTGCCATAGCCCGCACAAAGAGGCGTCCCCGCCCGTCATGGGTGAGGGAGGAGGGTAGTTTGAGATTTGAATCCAGCAGCGACAGGACGTCCGTGTGAAAGAAAGAGGAGGAACCCTTGATTTTCATAGTAGTAACTCAGAAAAGTGACCAACTCATTTAGAAAACCAAATACAACAGGATTCCGTACCTCGATGCAAACCGGCCCAGAGGAGAAATAAAACCCCAGATTTCCAATTGAAGAACCCGAATTTTGTCGTCTTTTCTCTCCAGCCACGTGGGAGAGCCTTTTCTCCGAAATGAATTTCCCTCCACAGAAAGATCAGCTCCCGTTAGCAGACCCGGACCGAGAGTCGTCATCATTATCATCATCATCATCATCATCAACCCGCAGCCCGGAAGAAATCATCTTCTCTCTTCCCTCACCTCGTCATCTCTTTCTCTCACGGCGACCAGAAGAAGTACAAATCGCCATTATACAACAATACTATTAAAGATCCTCTTTCCATTAAATGACAATGCCGCTTGACATGTAGTTATTAGCTGAATTTTCAATAATCTTCCATGTATATTATTAATATTCACTACTGGAATAAGTGCATTGACAAGGAAGGAGATTATGTTAAAATATAAGTATTTGTTGTGTAAAGAATGTCTTTGTTTCACCATTTGGCTGTTGACTTATTGATGTACCCAAGTAGATATGTATATAATGACATTGATAAACTGAGATAGATAGATGGATGGATATAGATTCTCTCAGAAATTATAAGTAAACAAATGAACAGACCAAAACGTTTCTTATTAGGTTTATTATGTACTCAGATAACATTAAATTACATTTAACAGGCCATAAACCCAATATTATGTTTATCTGTTTGTAACGTTACAAACAAACCAAACATTTTGCAAACAAACCAAACATTATACAAACGGTTACAAACGTTTGCAAACAACCCGAACTAGTCCGGGGGCCAGCAGGGGCTACCGTGCACCCCTCCCCCTTTTAACTGGACAAGGCATGGCCATAAGATCTTATCCAGAATTCTTGCTGTATACCCACCCAGAACCAACCGTTGGCAATCATCAGCCATACGTTCATCTAAATAACGTAAACGTTTGTAACCGTTTGTATACTGTTTAGTCCGGGGGCCAGCAGGGGCTACCGTGCACCCCCATCCCATGATTCTACTTTTAGGGTACCAAAATGTTCCTTAGGATGAACGTATGGCTGATGATTGCCAACGGTTGGTTCTGGGTGGGTATACAGCAAGAATTCTGGATAAGATCTTATGGCCATGCCTTGTCCAGTTCTGTCAAACTATTAAAGACAATAAAACATGTTTGCTTAAAATGACGCAAATGACACTTAAGATATCTTTGTAAAACAAATCGATTCCTTCTACCTTTCTTTCTTCGTTCTTTCTGTTTTGCTCATTGTTTTCTTTCTTTCTTTGATTTGTCTTTCTGCGCTTGTTCTTTCTTTCTGTCTTTCTTTTCAATTCTGTTTCTTTCGTCGATGCAATTATTTCCCACCTAAACTGGCTCAAATCTTTCAAATATTTAACAAAGAATTTTAAAAAACGATGTGATTTTAAAAAAAGAAAGGCGTTTTGATTTTAGCTCTTCTATAAATGAGCCTTCGATAATATATGGCTTCGAATTGGAGATAGCAGAAGGAAGTGCTAATTCCACTTTCGAAACCAAATAATGACATCATTAGGATTCTTCAAGAATGCAACACTTTCCAATTTGGGAACAATTCAAAACCAATTTACTGCGAATCTTCAAATTGATGCATCCTTAAAAACGTGTTGTTAACAACGGGGAAAAGACTGAAGAAGCAATTGGAAACGAAAACGGAATTGATGTTGCTGTTGTTAACCTGTGTGCTTTGCTATAAATCAGTGTTTTAACACTGGGTGCACGCACCCCTAAGTTGTGCGTAAGTTGTGGGTGTGATGAACAGAGTTTTTTCTCGTTCAGTACTGCTTGATGTATGCCACACATTTCAAAGTTAATTGAGAAAAGGCAACATCAGCCAGTGTATGGAATGGTTTTATTAGTAATATTTTGAAACAGACTTTTAATTTCAATTTATATAACAAAAGAAAAGAGACGCGTTCTTGAGAAACCAGGACAAAAAGCTATTGATGTTAATAAAAAAAACAATTCACTGGGATCGAATTTAACAAAAGAAAATTTAATCATGTAAGTAAATCCGCCTCCTCTACTTTACAAGTATATATTTCGGCGTATACGTCGAATTTTTAAGACTAAAAAAATCTTTTGAAAACTAAGGTCGACTTATATGACGAGTGTAAATCTGTTGTTTTTTTTTAAGTATAGACCTAAACCAGAATTCTGAAAATCTTGAAGTCACTTATACGTCAGGTAGACTTGTGCGCCGCAATTTACGGTAATTGGAAAAGAAATAATTACCGTCAATTTATTTTCAAAATATGCCAGTCGCTATGAAGGTTGGACCTCAAGAACAGTTTTAATTTCTGTGAGTACATGTTGATAGGAAATAATTGAGTCTCTTTACTGTTTAAAGATCTTTACCGTATCCCTTCGATTATTTCGTTTTTAACCTTGTCACCATACATACATGCATTAAAGCTGTATCTACCTTTATTAATATTTTATTCGCCACGGTAACTACAATCTAAATCAAATGAAAAGTGTGGTGATTATAGAAAAGATAATATGAAGCGTCTTCTGTGGGAGAGGTGAACTCGCCACTGTTCCGAAAATGCGTTTTATATGGTAAAGTATTCAGCCATCCCTGCCCTGTCTGGTGGTATAATCAGCAAATTTTCAGTTCGCCTCTAATACTCTCGGTGTTGCCATTGTTTACTATGCGATTTTTCACCACGTGCAAAGCTCTGTTTGTGTGAGTTTCCCTTAAAGTAAAAGAGGCAAAGCGACCACCGAGGCGAGATACAGTAGCCAATGTGAGCTCTGGATTCCACATATACCCACAGGCTCAGCCAATCAGCGGCCACATACGCCTCTCTCCTTCTTCACTCACACATCCAGCCACTGTTGCTTGCGTTTCTAATATTCACCCCGCCCATCACATCAGACACGCACCAAATCATCTCATTTCAATGTATTTTCCTTATTTAGTTTTTCACTGTTATTTTTATTGATATTCACATATTTTTGCTATTTTAGGAATGATATGTGGTTGCTAATGCACGGTTTGTGGTATCTTTCTGAAATATGACGTAAGAACAATATTGTAATCATATTCTACACAATATACTGAGATAGTGTACACATCTTTATGAAAATGCATCCAAAAATGTGGTCGGTATGCGGTTTTTAATCGTCAAACTGTGGAGCTCATTTTCTCAAAACCATGTTTTGATCTGTCACCCGTCCTACGGTAGACGCCTCATTTGTCCCTATTGTAGGTGTTAGTGTTGTATTTAATTTGTTGGAGTGAAAGTTGTAAGGGGAGAAGTGAATTAATGTAATAGAATTCTCCATTAGAATTAGCGGCCAAGTAAAATGTGTGAATATGGATAATTTTCCATTCAAAAAGTAGCGGCAAAATGGTCGCTGTAAGCTGCTACTAGCAGTGGCTATTAATGAAAGATGTCAGACGCACATGGAGAATCACATGACATAAATGGAGCACGCTGATTGGCCGATCGGTCAATGAGCTGTGGAAGAAGAAGGCTTGGGCCGCCATGTTGTTTTTGGCGCGGATATACGAACAAAGACACGGGTCATGTCAACAGAAAGAGAACAAAGGTTTAAGATAGAAATAAACGTTGCATTTAATAAGAACATAAAATGAAAAGAAGGTACATAATTAAGGTAAAAATGTGTAGAGAGTTTTTAAGAGCGATCGTACGAGTAAAGATAATAAAGTGTTTCTGCCGTTTTGCCAGTTTATGTACCGAAATAGATTTTGCCTTGATGCAGCATGGGCTAGGGTCGAACCCATAAAACCAATGGCCATATTCGAACCTGGTGTAAGGAGATCAAGACAAGGACATCAGTTAAGAAAAAGGCATATGACAGAAAGGTCATTTGTAATCTCGAAAAATGACCAAAGAATTTAAGCAACAAAGATGGCATTTTAAGAAATGCCCATATTAAAAGGAGGAAGAGCTTTATGTGTGTGTAGTGACACACAGTGACTAGTATACTAAATGATGAGGCAAAGTGTTTTTGCGTGTCTAGAAAGGCACAGGAAAGTAAGCAATGAAATCCGTATACACGGTGTTTTATAATAGTGCTGACGTCACGGAAAAAGAGGAAGCTATATTTAGTTCCGTAACATATAAAATACGGAACTAAGTATAGCTTGCTTGATCGTGGTGATAAAACCAGCCCGATGTCCAGATCCCCATTTTCGTATTTACGACTATTTTTATGGAAAGCTGAGATTTAAAAAATCTACTTATGTAATGAACAGTATGGCTTTTCTGTTTCTTTGTCCGTAACAATGGTTTCTTCTACTTATGGCTAAATATTATGGTGATAAAAATATCTCCTACCCACCATTTGGAACAATGGACTCTTCCACTGAAACGAATTCAGTAGTTTCTTTTTTTAAACATATCTCATAGATATTCAAACATACCCGTGTATTTTTTTCACGGGGATTATCTAGCCATTACTAAGCCAACATGAGCATATTTAGTCTCCAGGAATGCAATGGTTTGAAGTTCAAAGAAGAAAACAAAGAAAAGGCGTTGGTTTTGTGTGAATGTTTTTCCAGTTTTGGGCAAAGTTGTTGAAAGGAATTCGGCTTCCGGGTGTACACAAAGACACAAATAACATTTTGTTGATTCAATTCCATGCGAAATTGTTACCGATACTGGATATATTTACTAAAGGAAAGGAAGAAGATTGAGAAGGAAAGGAACAGTGAGAAGAAGGAGGAGAATTAGAAGAGTGAGGAGAAAGAAGAGAAGGAATAGAAGAATTAGAAGCGTCAAAGGGAAGAAGAAGAAGAAGAAGAAGAAGAAGAAGAAGAAGAAGAAGAAGAAGAAGAAGAAGAAGAAGAAGAAGAAGAAGAAGGGTGAAAGACAGAAAGAGGTAAGTCTGAAAGAGAAAACAGAAGAAGAGGGAATAAAAGGAGAAATAATTGAACTGTAGAAAGAAAGAAAGAAAGAAAGAAAGAAAGAAAGATTAAATGGAAGCTCTCGACTGTGGAAAAAGAAAGCGACAGAAGAGAAAAAGCAAAAGAGGAAAGAACACAAAAATATTCCATTCTGTTTTCAGAATAAAATTCTTCACCGAATCGAAAATATGTTTCCTTTTTCCCCGTTGTCTTTATGTTTTGCTTCTCGTTTATTTCACCGATCAAAATAGATTTCCTTTTCAAACACAAAAAGGATATTTAACGACTCTTTTCTTCGACGATTGCATAAGAATTCTTGATCGACTCTCCCACCGTCAAAGCCACCCCACCCACAAGTTCCCCCCTGCCACGTGCGCCGCCGAAACGAAATATCAAAATCCGAATTAAGAACTGAATGGCAATATTTAAATTAGGTTTCTTACATTTCATGGAATTTCGCTTCGAATTAGGTTATGCAACAACGGAAAATCTGCATTGTTCAAGACACCTACACATACAGGTTTCCCCCGATATCCGAAAGTACATCGTTCCAATAAGAAGAAATCTTTCGTGAACTGAAGTGGCGTGAAGCGATACTCACTGATTTATGTGGGGAACATTTTAGAGCGTTCCCAGGCCCCCAAAATTGTGATGATGGTATGTTAGGCTGAGTCGTCAGTGGTTGAGGTGGTGGGAGGTACAGGAGACTGGAGTATAGAAGCAAGAGGATGCGCGCTGTCTCTATAACGGCTCGCTGCAAAACAAACGCTGAACGCTATTTTCGCTTTTTGCCATTTTTCGTAAGAGCGAAAAATGGTGTAATGGGAATTTTCGAAAAGTGGGGGATATCTGTATTGCATACGAATAGGTTAGTTACATTATGAGGAGGAGGCCGTTTATTATAATCACGGATAATGTTATCTTATTCGACGATGGTCGCGGAAAGATAAGAAAGATTATGTAACAAATATAACTTGCAGCCTTGTGCCAGACTAAGCTAAGCTTAGTAAATATCAGATAAATAACAACAACAACAAAAAGCAGCCTCTGTTCAACACCTGCGACGTTCTATATACAATTTTTGACAGCATTTGGCAACATTTGTTTCTATAATAAAACTGTTTGATTTTTTAAGTAAATCCCCATTAAAACGTTCGAAACAAAAAATTAATCATAGCATAACAAAACGCGAAAAATATTGCCCATAATGCAATATAATTCATTGGCAAATGAAAAAGTTGTAAATATATAATGAAATGTATAAATTAATTATAAACACTGCATATAGTCTGCTTTCATTCTTTCTCTCTCGCTATATCCTCTTTCTTTCTTTCTCTCTTTATCGTTTTTTCTATATTTCTATCTCGAGAATTCATTTGTAAAAAGGAATAACATGATGTAGTGTGACGTAAAAAGAACAAAATAGTCCTCTTTCTTCGCCCACTCTCTCTATCCTACCTTTCTTATGAACGCTTTTAACCTATTCAAATCTGGTCTCAACGAAATAATATTTGGCATTCATAGACGTTCGTTGCAGGTAATAACAAATATAGCAGTAACGACATAGATAGGCAGATAGATAGAACAGACCGAGGTAGATGATAGCAGAATGATATAGAAAGATAGATGAATACATATAATTTAAAATGACAGTTATGTCGAAAGAGAAATATACAGGCTGCCCTGATTTTACGCCAGTTTGAGTCATGCCGATTGACAATAACGCCGATTTGAAATTTGCCTTTTTTCTTCTTTTTGGTAATTAAGGTAGTATTTTGTTAATTAAGTTATTATCTATTTATTTTATATATTGAATTAACAAATTGATATTATATTTTTTATTGGATTTTCTAGAGAGAAGAATAAGTGAGACTTTCAAAATAATTAATGGAATTTCTAAATATGGTACACCATTCTTTAATATCTCTCCTCGAATTGGAAATCTATTGACAAGACAGATTTCTAAAACTAAAACTACTAAATAATTAGATTTTTTTTCTAATAGAGTCTGAAGTATTTTTGGAATAAGTTGCCTAGTCATATTAAAGATAACAATAGTGTACAAAGTTTTTTAAATAATGTAGATAATTTTAAATATTATGAGAAAAAAATGAGATTACAGGGACATTTTTAAAATCTGTCAGAGTTTAATCTGTGAATGGGCTAATTTGTAAAGTTGATGTAAATTTGAATATGATTTTATGAATTTTGGTGCGTTTGGCTTCCGAGGTAGTGTACAGATTAGTCTCATGCTTAACGGGATCGCTACGGGGGGCTCTCCATATAATCCCCAGCTGCTTACCTGGTATTCCCAGACGGCCACCCATTCAAGTACTGACCATGCTCGACGTCGATTAACTCCGATAATCGTACAAGAATTGGTGTATCCAATCCGATTTGGCCGAAATGTTGGCTGATGTAAATAAACCATATTTGGCCTTGAAGGATATTTCGCAAAAGCCGAATGCAGAACAGGTTTCTCGTGCGGCGCCCATAAAAGCAATTTAAATGATTTTATCGACAAATCTGACTGAATTATCGATTTCGAAATCTTTCCGTTCAATGACAGTTTTTTGTAATTAGCTCTATCGTTCAACGAAGAAGAAGAAGAAAGTGTTATCGATTTTTGAAACTGATTTCGGATATCGGAATCTGACACCAATCTACAGCGGCGATTCAAAAACACATTTCCACAGAAAGCAGGAGAAAAAGATATTTTGAAAAATTCAACAAAAAAAAAGATTTTATTGTTTTCATTTCTATTCAACAAAATGTTTAGGTCGTAAAAAGTTCCGTTCAAAAATTGTATCCATATTTCAATTGACGCTTCTTTGAAGGTTATTTGCTTAATCTTGCAACGGTTAAGAGACGTCTTACCAACGATTACAATAAATAACCGGCATTCCATATTTTACGAGGTTGGGGTCGGGGGCTGATTTCACAACAGCATTATATTTATATAT
>VCCN01002354.1:887152-897314 GCA_006491835.1 Architeuthis dux | reverse complement strand
CTTCTTCTTCTTCTTCTTCTTCTTCTTCTTCCTTCTCCTTCTCATCTTCAGCAAGAACGTCATCTTCTACTAAACGAGCAACTACTACTACTACTACTACTACTACTACTACTACTATTAGTACTGTAGCTAAACTGCTACTAGTGCCCATCGCACTCTCTTGCTATGTTATCCTTGCTATCGAATGGGAGGCTGCGGTGGTAAGAGTTTGAATGAGAGGAAGGGAGAAAGTGAAAGTTGGTGTCGGCACTGCTCATGCTGATAAAGGGCTTTCACTACAGTCAGTCAGGGGAAGAGGGAGGAGGAGGAGGAATAGTAGTAACGGCAGCTCGAGAAAGATTGAGATAGAGGGGGTGCGTACTGGTGGAGAGTGTAAATGAGTGAATGAGTGAGAGTGTGATGAGGTTGAGGACAGCATCATCGTCGTCATCATCATCACTATCGTGGTAATGAACGACAGTGTTTAGATGCGGCCGTTGGTGGGGGGGAGATACCTGAGGAGTAGGCAGAGAGTAAGAATAGGGTGCGTGCAAGTATGTGTTCTTTGAGTGTGTGCGCGTGTACGCGTGCGTGTACGCGTGCGTGTACGTGCGCGAGTGTGTGTGTGTGTCTGCGCCTATGTGTGCATCTGTGTGCGTGCGTAAAAAAGGGAAAAAACGCACTTTTATTTAATAAAAAAATGGAAAGAAAAACGAAAGAAAGAAAGGAAAAAAAGAAAGAATGAATGAATAGATACATCTTGGGGTTATAGAAGTGTGTGTGTGTGTGTGTGTGTGTGTGTGTGTGTGTGTGTGTGTGTGTGTGTGCGTGCGCGCGCGCGCACGCGCGTGTGTGTGCGTGTGTATAATATTTACAGAAAAACCAGGAAATCATATGAGGAGAATGAGATAAGATACAGGTAACATAAAAAAAACGAAAAATGAAACGGTGAAGAAACATGAATGAATGAGAAAATAAAAAATGGGACGAAGTAAAGAAAACGGTCATACAAAAAAGAATGAAAGTATAAGAAAGAAGAGAAAGAGAGAAGGGACGAGAATGAAGAAACGGTTAATAAGGAAGAGAAAGGGAGAAGGAAAGAGAATGAAGAAACAGTTAATAAGGAATAATGGTTCGTTGAGGAGAGAATGAATGAGTCAATAATAAAGAAATGGTCAGTTTTCGAGGGGGGTGGAGTCAGAGAATATGGGAGAGAGAGAGGGAGGGCGTAAATGAAAGAGAAGAAAGAAAGATTAAGGGTTTGGGAGAGAAACGGAGTTGATGAAAGGAAGATGAAGTAGAGAGAGTGGTAATGAGAGAGATAACAGTCGAGACATTAGAGACAGAATGTGGGGAAGTACAAACGACGAGATAGAGAGAGAGTAAAATCAATAACTAAAGAGAAAAAAGAGAGGAAAAGAGAGGAGAAAAGATTGTCGAACATAGGGAGAGAGTCTAGAAAAAAGAGAGCCAGGGAGAGTCAGAGACATGAGACGCAGACGCGATCAAGGAGGGGCACTGATGCACGAGAGATATAACGAGAGGGGTACTGAGAGTAACTGCGAGGGAAGTGCAGCTGCATAGAGTGAGGGGCATGTTTTTGCACATGGATTATTAAAGGAGGGTGAAAGAGAGATAAGGAGCATCTTACCACACACACACACATATCAGTACAGGCTGAGTGTCTGTGTCCCCCTCTCTCTATATTTTCTTTGTCTTTCTTTCTCTCTCTCTTTCTGTGAGGGAGAAAAACAGATGAAAGCGAAAAATTGTTGCTGGCCACCACCGCCGACCGACAGGGAAAAAGACACCAAAAAGGAGGATATTTCTACTGTGAATTGTTTTTAAAAAGACAAAAACATAAAGAAAAAAGCCATCATCAAATATTGTACAGTTTTACAGGACAAAATAATCCGAAAATTGTGAGCTTTTAATGTCCATAATTCGTGTTTCTGTTTCGTGTTAAAATTATTTGGATTTTTCGGCGATTTTTCTTCTCATGGACGTTTCAAACCGACGACAGGAATTATAATTGTTGTTAAAAATCCCTTTTTTCGGACCGGATTATTTCAGGTAAGTGTTGGAAAAGAAAAACAAAAACCAAGAAGAATCTTAGATATTTTTTGTTTTAATTTAAATTTATACACACCGAAATATTTCATCTGATTTTGATGCATTTTTTGTTAGTTTTAAGAGAGTTTGCTTTAATTCGAGGTGAGAAACACATTTTTATTATGTCTGAAAAGTGCGTGAAAAAAGGGGAAAATAACAGTACGGAAGAAAAAAGGATTTAATTTTTTTTTAAATACTTCTTTTCTTTTATTAACTTAAACATTTGATTGTTTTTAATCAAATAATCGTATTATTTTCATTTTATTTAGTATTGAATTTTAAAAAATAGCTATTATTTGGAAAAACGTCGCCTGTTTATGAAAATAATGTTCCAAAATTGACTACGATTTTGAATAAGAAAAGCATAAGAAATTGTATAGCATTTCTGGGACAGTCTCCTTCTCTTCCTTAATTGACTTTTTAAAGAAATGTCGCTTCTTTATTTGCGAAAGAATTAAAACGAAACACTTTTTCGCTTTTATTTATTCAATTCTTGACATTTTCTGAGTGAAAATACGACTACAATATTGCACATAAATGTTTTCATCGTCGTCATCATCGTCCGCAGATCGATGCAATAATAATTATTTCAGTTTTGCCAATTTAGATGTTTTTATCTAAATCTAGATGTTTTTGATTGCGTCTAGATGTCAGAAATTGCTATTTAGATGATTTTTAACAAAATAAGTAATATTTCTATTTAATGTATAGTAATAAAATAAGTAATATTTTTAATGGAATAAGTAATATTTAAATGAATTAAATGTTGACTAAAGTCAGATTTAGTTTATTAATAATATATAATACATTTCCTATATTTTAGCTATATTAGGAATCTAGATGTTTCTAGATATTTTCTTACTCAATTTTAGATGGAAATTTTTAAATAAATTTAGTACCACTGATTATTATTGTAATAATAATAATCATGACGTTGTGTTGTGGTTTAAACGATTATATTGCAACGATTGAGATTTTTATTTCACTTTCATTGTCACCCTAAAAGCAGACAGTTTATTTATTTACCTTTCGTTTTGTCCTTTGTTTATTATTATTCATAATGTTTACATTAATCTCCTGTTCTGTCCTTTTAAAACCTAAAAGTGTCACTCGTCGTCGTCGTCGCTCCATCTTAAAATAATCCGCTAAATTAAATCGTTTTGTTTTATCTGGCAATGCCAATATATTCTTCTTAACTGAAGTCCGTTTTGTAGGATTTTCTCTCATTTTCTTATAAATAATCCCTAAAATGTGTTTTCATTGCCTTTTTTAAAAATTTTTATTAATCAATGGATCTAAAACTGAACGGTGCGGTGCGTGTACGATAATGCGATCTCGATGCTACCCCCAATTCTGTAGCTAAAAATCAGCAATTAGCAATATAATGTTATTTTTTTTACATTCGAGTATAATGCTACCACCCAATTTTATATTAAATTTCTCGTATTATACACGAGTAAATACGGTAAAAATCGTTTTCTTCATCGTCATCGCTCATCGTGTGTCGTCTGCCTCTTTCATTTTCAATCATGGACGAAGTTTAATGTCTTCCTCTTCTTCTTTTCCGTTCATTCATTTATTTTATTTTCTATCATAAATAATACATAAAATGTGTGTCTATTGCCCTTTTTTATTATATCAAGGCATCTAAAACTAAATGAATAGTTTACTTTCTTCTTCTCCATCTTAGTGTCGTCTGCCTCTGCCTACCTCTTTCAATCATGGACATCTTTCTTCTTCTTTTCTTTCATTTATTTATTTCTTTTCTCTCGTTTTTTCTGTCTTATTTCTCTGTCTTTACAGTTACAGAACAAGAAATAAAACAATCATAAAGTGCCAATTTCTGAGATTTGCCTTCATCTTCATCTTTTCTTGTTCAATTATATTCAAACACTTGCTTCATCATGGAAAATCACCGGCCTTGTTTAACGCTGTCCCAAAATATCTGTCCAATTATATAATTGTTAATCATTGTCAAATCTGGCAAAACGTTAAATAAATTGCCGTCCCTTTTTAGTTTTCTCTACTGATTTTATGCAAATAAAACGTTGACACAATTCTAGGAGACCAAACACAAAAATCCTAATATTTTGTCTGTATTTATTTGTTAAACACATTTTGATAAACACTTTTCTTTCAAGATTTGTATTTCTATAGTGTTTGCTTCTTTTTTTACATAAATGTCCAAAAATCAGATTGTGTCTGTTTTGAAGATGTTGTTTTTTATTCTTTCTAAACATTTGCTGCTTAATTCACAAATCATTTAATATTTACCTATCTTCTTTTCTCCTTCTTCTTTACTTTCCTCAATTATTATTATTATTATTATTATTATTATTATTATTATTATTATTATTATTATTATTATTATTATTATTATTAATTTTATTATTATTATTATTATTCTTTATTTCGACCCAAAAAGCTTATTTATTTCGACAACTCACTTTTCCCCTAATCTTCTTTCTTGGTGGAAATCTTTTTAGCCTGACACTGACAATAATTGAATCTATTTATTTCAGGAAGAAAAGGGATCTTTTCTTAGAAAATCCCAAAACATCAAAACACCTTTCTTTTTTGTTGTTGGGTTTGAAAATCTTTCCTCTCTTTTCTTTGAAATAATGACAACATTATTTATTTGTCATTTATTTGTTCCAAATTTGGTCGCTTCATCTTTTCTGGTTCTTTTTTCCTTTTTTGAATGAAATGTTTGCTTTGCTTTTAAAAAACTAACCCCTAATTTATTCAACCCGTTATGTTGTTGTTCATCTAGAAATAAATCGGAAGAATTTCAAGCGATTCTTGTTTTTTTCTCACCTGACAAAATTGTATTTGGCAAGAAAATCAAATCAATAATAAAACAAAGCTTTTTCTATACAACACACACACACACACACACACACACACATACACACACAGATATACACATACACACATACGCACATCTACATACATACACTTATACATATTCACACATACACTCATACATCTACACACATACATACATGGATGCTCACATACACACACGCACATACACTCACCTACACACATATGCACATACATCTACACACATACATCTACACACATGGATACACACATACATACTTCTACACCTATGCACATACATGTACACACATACATTTGCACATGCATGCATATCTACACACATCCACATCTACACACATACGCATACAGATTTATATTTAGGAAATCCTTGTTCATTCTTTCCATCAATACACAATTAATCTACATATTTGAATGTGTCATTTGATTTTATGCATGTATGTATGTAGGTGTTTGTATGTATGTGTGTGCACGTGCAATGTACACATGGGAATATGTAATTATGTTTAGCTTTTTTTTAGTTAGTCCATTAGTATTATTGTCTGTCTAATTTTCTTCTAATTATTTGAAATATCATGCAATTTGCTTCTTCTATTATCATCCACAGAAAACTCCCTGATGGCATTAACTGATAGTTATCAAGCATATTCTTTTTAATAGATATTCTTTTTAATAGATATTTTTAAAATATGCCTGATAACTATCAGTTAATGACATCAGGGTGTTTTCTGTGGATGATAATACAAAACCCTGAGTATCAAGTATGGGAATAATTGTGCTGATCCTGATGGTAGGTGTTCCTGCACTCATAATGTTCTCGGATAACCAAGTCACCTGACTAAAGATTCAATGTTTTCAGGCATGTTGAGGCAAAATTCCCACAACGTTTTTTTTTTAAAATCACAAATATGTGTGTGTGTGTGTAACAGTTTGTGTGTGTCCTTTTGAGTGTATACATTCACACACACATACACACACGCGCGCACAGGTATAAGGAAGCAGAAGTACATAAGCACATACATTAATTTGTGATTATAGTTATTATTTTTATATCAGTTGTAAAAATAAACAACCTCTTTATTATGATCCAAAGTTTGTCATATATATAGTTGTTTATTAAACATTACTTAGTTTTTGCACAAGGCCACAAGCATGAGGCACTCAATGAGGATCGAACTCACTACTCAGTAGCATAACTAACCATTATATATATATATATATATATATATATATACGCATCACAAGAATAAGTGAAAGAATAAAAAACAATAATGATATATATATATCAGCAGTAGTTTTTCCGTTTTCTTTTTCGACATAAACTAAAATGATGAAAAAAATAGTACCATATTTATTCAACTTTTCTCCAAAGAGATCCAATTATCCACTTAAAACCTTGATTACTTTATGTTGCTTTGTGAGTGGCTTGATTGTAGTTTGCCAAAACATCTTGAGTGTTAACCAGTAAAGAAAGAGAAATAGGATAAATAAATGTGAATTCATCAAGAGTACATTTTCAGAGCTCACTAATTCTCCATATCTCCTTTGAAAGAAGGAATTTACATCTTTTATTTGTTTTTGTGATTTATGCAAGGAATTATCATTTGTTCGATTTGTTGGTAAAGAGAAAAAACATTATTGCATTTTTATAAACTGTCAACCAAAACTGTCACCAAAACTGTCAACATAGGTTTCTTCAGTTTTTAAGTTGGTCTGGCTGGCTATCTACATATCATGAGTTCAGGCCGCACCAATGGAGCTAGAGGGCTGAAAATTTAAATTATGTCTAGAAAAACGTTTTTTTAATGGGGGGGTTCAATTTGCAATGTAAGTTATGCAAAATTGGTCCCTTAGTCCAGCAGCATTCATGCTCGTTTTTTTTTTTTTAATTTGTTCTTATTTAACAAAAGTAACTTATTCATTCTTCACCCCTTTTACCAATTTTGTAATTGATCACCCCCAGATGTTGGTCATGTGATGGTTTCTAGTGTGTGAATTACCAGCCCTGTTCCTTTTTAAATCAAAATATTGAAAATTGAGTATTTGTATGTAGAAATGTGTTTGCAAGTGCCTAACAAGTAGGGGTTGTTGAGGAGAAATTTACCAGTGGCATGAATCCTCCTTTCAATATGAAGTCATTGTGTCTGTATTTTTAAGATGAAAATTTGAAGGGCTTTTGGATTGAATACAGCACAGCAAGAGAAGTGTTCACCTTCATCAGAAACAAGTGAAATTCAAAAAGGAAACATTTATGAATAATTTGATTTTGAAACAAAGCAAAAAGAAAAACACTCAGACATTTTTTGAGCAAATTAATGTAGTACGTTGATGTTTTTATTTTCAAGCACACTTCTTATCCCTTTATTTTGTGTAATCTTGTAATCAAAAACAAATTTACTCTAACCTAAAAAAAATACCCAAAGAAAAGAACCTCAAATGGAAATGACTTGAGAAAATCAATAACTGTGTAGAAATAAAGGAGATCAAAAATAGTGGCAAAAAGAAAGAAATATGTGTTGAAAATGATGCTTCTCCAAGATAATGATACATAATATCTGTATCAGAATCTTATTTCATGCTATTTTTATTTTTAGGTAGGCTTATATCTATATGTTAGTGCATACCTTGAAACCTTTGGACATTGTTTTTTGTTCTTATTTGAAATGGTGTTTTCTAAAATCTTTTTTTCTCTGATGTCGGCCACTTTTTCTCTAATTTGATTTTGAAAATGGAATCTATTTGATTGGTGCAGTTAATATGCGGCTGAAGATTAAAGAGTTTTACTTCCATAACACATCATCTTCTTCTATGCTGGTGGTTGGATTGCTTGCACCATGGCTTATCAGGGATCAGCTTATATCGAGGAGGTGTGTGTGCATGTGTGTGTTTCATCTCCTTTTATCATTCAACTCCTCTCTCAGCCTCATAGACACAACTACTTTAACATTTCTGCATCTAAAGTCAGCGTAAGATTTCTCATAAACTCTCTCTCTCTCTCTCTCTCTCTCTCTCTCTCTCTCATCATCCAGTTTGACTGGTTTCATAATATGACCTCTTAGCAACCAACACTTGCAAAGGACTGATCAGCTTTTATTATTGTAGTGGGAGACTTTCTTCAGTTTTTATTGTTGTATTTGTGGCCCCATTGACAATACTGTTCTAGTGCAAATTTTCATTCTAAACTCTAAAAGATCCCATTAGTCAGAATAAACTATTGGGGTGTTGTTATCAGGTCGTATTGTAATAGTTTGTGAATCCTTAGATGCTACCTAATTTCACTATACTCAATGCAAGGAGGCAATTTATTTTGTGTGTGTGTGTGTGTGTGTGTGTGTGTGTGTGTGTGTGTGTGTGTGTGTGTGTGTGTGTGTGTGCACAATTCCATATATATAGAATGAATAACCCAGCAATTTTTAATTTTTGCCATTTTAAGAATATTACTCTTGAAATTCTGTTATTAAGAATAAAGGCAAAAATGACCGAAGCAGATGAAACCCTTGTGAATTACAAACCTATTTCATCTAATCAATTGTTTAGCAATATTATGATATACTGAGAAAACTTCATAACATATAAGACTTCCTTGTCATCAACTATTGCTTATTATGTTTTACTGTAGACAATTTTGTGCTCTTCCTATATGTATATGCTCAGTGCAAGATTTGTGCATTCTTTATTTCTTTATTGATTCCTTTACATGTGAATCTTTTGTGTATCTTTAATAATAAAAGTTTTAGATTATTTCATAATAGCTGGGTTCTTAACCGTTTGAAGTAAAACCTCCTGAAAATAAAGATTTATTCCGTATATTCAATAATTAAAGTAACATTTTAAACCAGTCAATTGATAAATGTTTCCCACCAGTCTGGTTTTCTTATTACTCCCAATTTTTATTATATTTTACTTACAGCATTAATTTGTGTTGTGAAAATAGAAAAGAATTCAATTCAAAATTGATTTTCAAAGTAGACTCTTAGCTTCCCTGAAAAACTATGAGCAAATGAATTTATGCATATAATTATCTCCAACTTATAAACACACAGCCTTAGCCTAATATTCTTACATCCTTGTTTGGATTATTTTATTTTTGTAGAAAAGGTTATTGCTTTCCATCTACTTCCATTGAAATATTTAGTAATTCTGCTTCTTTCTATTACAATGACTTGGTTGTTCATGTTCATTCTCTGAATTAGTCTGCTGATTACATTATGGATATGTTAATGTACTGACACCTGTTACTTGTTGGCTTCTTCTTGGGCTATACTTCTTTTCTTGCAAGGTGAATTCAGATGCATTACAAATAGGTTCATTTTTTGCGCTAATAGTTAATCATTTGCTTCATATTTTTAAAAGGTTTACTTATCATATTACTTGGAACAAGCTACCTCGTAACTTGTTTTTTTTTACAAATGTATGCATTGACTTCATCTTGTTGCTTGTACTACTTAGAAGATAGCAAGCTCTTCTATAACCTTCATTTCTTGCTTTTGATTATAAAATCAATGATTGAACTTTATGTAAGGTGGGAGTTGGTCTCTACAATTCTGCTATTACCTAATATTCTATATTAAGAACAAACCATATGTTTTCTATGAATTTCCATTTGATATTACTTATGTATTTGGGCCCCTATTTTGTATCTAGCATTTTTTATTTAAATAACCCTGAGAAGAATGGAACATGTCATCATCTATAATTATGAATTAAATTGCAATTATTTTATTTATCTTCTTAATGCATCAATAAGATTATTTCTCACATTAAGATTATGCTAAAAAACTTTAATTCCAACTATTTAGCATTTACTTTATAATATACCTAATGTACCTTACTATATCAAGAATTGACTACATCAGCTTTGATTGTGACTTGATTTCAATTAATACAATGAACACACAGATACTGACATACACACATATTCTATCATACTAAAAGAAATGTGGATTATTTGTAACTATATACAATTATTCAATGAAGCCTTTGTCATTGCACTTGAAAACAAACATCTAAAATAACTTTATCAGGTTCATTTATTTTTAAAGTTCACAATAAGTTTATAGGGTGTATTTCTCTCTTAATCTTTAAAATAATTACAAATATATATTCATAATTATAATTTGAATGTTTATCAGTGAAAGATTTCTGGTGAATTTTGAAAATCTTATAGGAACATTTCTTATACAATTTATATAATTATATTGGTCTCAGAATAATGCACACATAATAT
>VCCN01002354.1:862460-887075 GCA_006491835.1 Architeuthis dux | reverse complement strand
TAATGGTGAAATTCTGTGCCTGTCCATAATTGGCTGCTTAGGGTTGACCAATGTATACCTTGTTCTTTTTGTGGGCATAATTAGCTAAAGATATCTTGTAATTCTCTTAATAGTTTCTTATGAAAGTATGTTCAGATTTACTTCTTGTTATATTTTGAAACAAATCCCCTTTAAGTGTAAAATACAATTCAAATAGAGATCTTTGCATTTTTGAGGAAGATTATGCACAAAAACATAAAAGGTCAATATTAAGTGATATGCAGTTAAATATATGCATCAATTTTGTTTACAATGAACAAAAGAAATGAATAGATGTTAGCAAAGCTAGAATCTATTTATCTGATGATAAATCTATTAATTACTTTTAAAATGAAGCTTTAATATCTTCTTTCTTTTGTATCCTTGACTAATGAATGGGAACTAGAAGGAAGATGTTCATCCCCAGGTGAAGTCCAGCTACAAGTACTAATAATCAGTATTCTTGCATTCCTTTACTGCTACCCTGGCATTCTCTTGTGAAGAGAGACTCTGATCAATGCTAGTCAAACAGTGTGTGTGTGTGTATGTGTTGCCAATCAATACATTTGTAGTGGCTGGCAACTGTTTGATCTTAAATGATAGAGAGGCAAGCTAGAATGAGAGGAAATAAATTAGCAGTTCTGCAAATCTTTGCACTAAGAATTTCATTACCAATCTCATAATCTCATTTTAGATACCAAGTTTTACCTTTGGTAGGAAGGGTTTGACATATCCTTTGCTTTTTAGATTTTTTACTAACACTTGTTGGGTTTTTACAATCTACCTATTTTTATTTCAATGTAGTTTTAAAAGTCATTTATTTAACTAAAAGTAAAGCTACTTACATTTGCATCAGTTCCTGAAAATAAAAGCTAAATAATATCAAAACATATGTTTTCTGTTTGTTTCAGTAATTATTTCATTATTCTGATGTCACATTTTAATTAAATTGTAATTTAATTAAGTTAGACAGAGAGAATTTTGTTTTGTTTTTTCAATTTTAATGTATCTGTTATTTAACAACTAGTTAATCCTTGTGAACATTTCTTGTAAGGAAACTACTAAAATGGTTGAAGAGTTTATTGTTTCAAATAGTGAATAGGAGATATTTTTATCAGCAAAATTGTTACCTTCAAGTGGAAGAGTCCATTGTTATAGACAGAGAAACAAATGGAAAAAATAACATGGTTCATTATATAAGTAGATATCTTTTCCCTGTAAAACTATTTATTCTTCATGACTTTTTACTAGTTGTATCATAGACCTAATGTACATTTGCTATATTGTCAAGTAAAGTGAATAACTAAAGATTTATACAGCATTATTTAATATACATGGATGAAACTGACTCAAATTAAAACCATAAGGAACATCTACTTATATATGATTGTTAGTAAGTAAACATTTTTCTAAAATATAGACAGAACTATTTTCTGGTAAATCTTGTATCATTTCTTTTCATAGATGCTAGATTAAATTCATTTTTCATTTACTATTGTTTCAGTTTATTCTACTCAAATTCACTTTGCATATAAATCTTCTCTGCAAATAATAATATTTTTTTAAAAATCACTGCTATTTTGAATTTCTTTTTAGTTTGTAAAAATGATTTATTTGAGAGTTTTTTGTCTTGAATTGTTCATTATATCAGAAAGATTAACTTTACTGCAGGTTTTTATAAGACAACAAAAGGAAAATACTGTGTCTCACAAAATTGAATCAATTCTAATAAAACATCTGAAAATTACAATTTATATACTGATGTGTGAGTATATATATATATATAGGTAATATATATATGTGTATGATACACTTATGCATCAATATCCTCGTAGATCTTAGTTATGATCCAAAGAGAGCGGATATTTGTGGGAATCAATTTTAATGGTTCATTAGAAGCGCTACTGCTGGTTTCACATATAGAAATTATTCATTAATTCTGTCATATATATATATATATATATATATGTGTGTGGGAATCAATTTTAATGGTTCATTACAAGAGGTACATATGGATTGGCACTTCTGCCTAGGATCAGAGTCTCTGTGCGCACTGCCTAGGATCAAAGTGTCGCTTCCCTGGCCCTCTGTCTAAGATCAGAATGTATTATGTGCGTGTTTTGCCTAGGATCAAATGTAGTTTCATTGAAAAGTGTTACACACTCACAAAAAAATGTATAGATATAGTTACATTGTGTTTTATATATGTGGATATATGTGTGTGTGTTGGATGTTGAATACTTCATGGGAAAACTTTGTTTTGTATCAATAACTACATAAATGACTAGAGATATTAAGAATATCTGACATTTATTTTCTTCTCTGACTTAATCATCTCATCGACATTATGGAACCATCAAAATTTTTATGTATCTTTTTTTACGGCTCTTATTATGATTAAAACTGAATTCTGAGATTAAAATTTAAAATATGATTTAAAACAAATACACTCTTAATCTTTTGGCCCAAATAAAATGACTAAATACCTATTTGGCTCTCTATTTCTTTTTCTTTTTAGATTTTTTAACAATGTTATAATGCGCATGTCAGGGTCCAAGAGAGCCAACTGCATTATAACTGAGCTGCGATAATCAGGGTTGCCAATTTAGTTATTTTGGAGCTAGCTAGATTAATATTTTGATGTCCATCATTCACCAGGGACAACGAATCTCTATGAAATCCTTCCAAGAGAAGAAGAAATCAACTCACCCTAGGTTGGCAGGATTTTGGTAGAGCAAGCTCAATATTCAAGAACATTAGTTTTGAAAAGAAGGATCTACAACCAATGCATCCTCCTGATAATCACCTATACAGCTAAAACTTGGAACCTAACCAAAAGATTGGCTCTCAAACTAAGAACCATGCAACATGCCCAAGAGATATCATAGAATTCATTAGAAAACTCAAATGGCAATTGGAAGGCCATGTTGCAAGAATGTCAGACAACTTCTGAACATCACGACGCACAACATGGAACCCCAGAGATCATATGCGGAATTGCGGCCAGCAGAAAATAAGATGGCATGACGATTTAGACAGGTTCAGGAGATATTGGTGCCATGACTCCTGTGTTAGAGAGATCCGTCAAATCCTGGGGATGATCTATATCCAACGATGGTCATTAAAACGCAGATGATGATGATCCACCCGCTTTATATCATAAACGACGCTATAAATAACCGCTTTATAATGGGGAGCCTTGTACTGTAAATGAAAAAATATAGTCCCTACACAAAATAAGCTTATTAAATCCCTACACAAGATCAGCTTATTAAAGATTATGTTATCAACTTTGAGGGTTAGAAAATAAAACTTAAACTGATTTGCAGCTTGACTTTATGTTTTGAAGTTTTGTTTTTTTCTTACCTTACCTTTTAAAATCAATGTTATTAACCAACACATGATTCAATTCCTGTTGCAAGATAATTGTAATATCCTCCTCCTCTTACATGATAATGACTAAAATCCTTATAATTATTCGGACATAAAAAAGCAAAGAGTTGTGAATTATTATTTTAAATGATAAACATTGCTAGCTTGAATGAAAACAGATACAATTTCTGGTAATCCTTTGAGCCATATTGTGGAGCAGATCAAAGGATTCATGGAATGTTAAAAAAGCTCCTTATTTATGCAATCACATTACAATTCCTTGAGACAGAGAACATTTTGTCTCCTTTATTATTACCAAAACTCATTTTCAAATGGTTACCCTTCTCTTTATAACTCTTTCTTTGTGTCTCCATGTTATTTCTATTTTATGAGATAAATGGTTTTAGATTGCAATTAAATATTCAGTGTAAAAAAAGTAATGATTCTTCATTTTCATTGTAATTCAATCTTTTGCTCTGTACTCTATACCTTTTGTATTTACTTGCTGTAGCAGCATAGCTTTTTCATCAGGCTTTGCTAGATCCAGATATCCACAATGGAGTCAGGTTCACCAACTTCATATGTCTGCAATAGAGGCAATATTGGATCATCTTTATTATCTTCCACAAATATTGAAACTAGCTCCACCTATGATGTTCTGTTTGAAAAGAAATCCCACAAATAGCCTTTCCCATTCTGATGTCCAAAACCAACCTTAAGTATATAATGGAAGACACACAAACATGTCTCAAGTTATTTGGGAGCATGATTGTTTTTATTGGGAACTGTTTATTTTTTTTAATAGCATTTAACATTATATTTTTTCTATGCATGATAGAAATGATCTGCATTGTGTACTGGTAGCCATATTGTAACCAAAGTGCTGAGAGCAAGTGAATAAAGCCAAAATGGATATAGCATTTTAATTTAATTTAACATTACTAAAACAATTCTCAAATACAATCTTTTATTGATATTCCTTAAATTCCGTTTTAGTTTAAATGATATAGTGTCATATAGTAATTTTATTATTCATAAAGTTTTTTTTATAGAATATGTACTTCTTTATCTTTCTCTATTATAATACATAGATGTATTTTATTTTCAGATTTCATGATATTCAAGGACATGCACTGAATATTAAGTCTGTTCATATTTTAACATCTAAAAGCTGAACATAAATACATCTACAAGATCAATTAAAATTATAACCATATAATAACTCAGAGCAATATATTGTATTGTCTTTAGAAAGGTAAATACTAGCAATGGGTTTTCAAAATAATTGAGATCAGTAAGTAAGCATAGTTTGCTAAATATGTTACTTGAGCCAAGAAATATGGTGCCGAAAGTGGTCGGAGAAAAATAAGGTGTAAGTTTAAAAGTTACATTTGGTCTTTTGACTGTCGTAGAGTTCTCGTAAGAACAGCTGGTATGGTTAATCCAGCTTCCCCAAGGCAAAAGGAATGTTAGTTTGAGTCTCACTGAGATGTTATCCTATATTTCCGATCTGCACTGTTTACTCACTGCCATAGATTGACGTCCTGAGTAAAGTTGCAATAAAAGTAACTAAAAAATTAAGATGAAACAAAATACTAGTCAAAAATTAATAATAAAGGATGTTATTTGTTTTTAATTTTTGGAAAATTGTTTTATGGTGGTGACAAGACATGCCAAACATATAAATGTCAACTTATGGGCAGAAGCAAACACCATGATTATACCAAGATGAAGTGTCAAAGCATGTTGCTCTTCACTAAAAGAGTCTCAACATCCAATTGAGATGAAATTATTTTTGTCTGTTACTCTTCAGTTGTTGAGCCAAAATCAAACATTGTAAACATGGTGGATGTGTTTAGATGGAATTTACTCTCCCTATTGTTGTCGTCCTTCATTTATAGCTTGTTTTCTGAACATTATTTATTGTAAAAAATATTCCACATTCTATAAAACATCCCACAAATCAGAGCTAAATGAAGGCAGTTCAATTTTTGTGGAATCTTTTACAATGAAATTACAACAGCAAACATTATTGCTGCACAGGACTTTTCATTTGGTATTTATAACTGAACGGATCCCAGTAAGCATGAATGGTAAAAATATCAAAATAACCTTAAAAAAATAACAATATAAGCCATACAAAGCAGAGATTGGATAAATATAAATATTTCTTTTTTGTTCTTTCTTCTTTTTAGAGGCTACTCTAAGCAAATGATCAATTTTTGTAAAATATTTTGTATGTGATACAGAAATACTTGAAGGTGCTTGACAATGGCAGACAAATTTGTTGTAATTAAATCAAGAGGAAGTGCAATAATCACAACCACACACACACACATACACATACATGCACACAAACACATATGTATAATGTATATACACACATACAATATACCAGGCTTGTACATATACATGTGTGTGCTAATAAAGGATGATAAGGTGATGTTTCATTGCTGTTATGAGCTTGTGACAATTCAGTGAAGTATCAAATTCTTATTTCTCAAAATAGCCAAAACATTTCAGAGTTTTCATTCACATATGTATAACTTCATGAAATTTTCTATCTTTTGTTAAAGTTTCTCAGACTCCTGGCATGTCTGCCTCACACACAGAAGGTCCCGGGTTCAATTCCTGGTATGAGTGTGGAAAACTGTTCATTAGGACAAATTTCCGTGTGCACTCAGCAATTAATTGAGTACACTAAGCTGTGTGATTAGGGTGGAAGTATCACTTCGATGGATTTGTATCCTGCCATGGGGCTGGTCATGAGAAGAATAAAGTCCTGATCTTGACCAGACATGAAACTTGCTAGGATCACTAAGCTGACACATGCAATGGAAACCGGGACTTTGTCACCGGCCATTCATACTTCAATGGGAGTTGTCTCTTAAGAGATGGGAGATGCTTTACAAAATCAGCAGCAGACTTTTCAGGCCCACTGCTGGACAAAGGCCTTTCCCAATTCCTCCCATGACAATTGTATAGTCATGCTAGTTCTGGGAAGATAATGGTTAATTGAGCTCATCCATTACCACTATTACCTGGTGAGCTGGTTTTGAATTCAGAGTTGTCCTTCCCCTAGACTGGTTGCCTCCCTAGGCTAGAGATCCCAGTCTGCCCTGTTATTGTATCAATTGTTCAGAAAACAAAGTATAACTTTGTAAATGCTTGCCAAGCATTTTCTCTGAAAATCATACTTTATTCCAAAATCTATTTTTTGTGTTTTTCTTTAAAATAAAAAATTTCAATTAGAAACCTGTAGATTAATTTTGTCACATCTTTTGCTTTCTTACCTTTTTTTGCTTTCTTATTCATTTTTTCTTATCATTGACCTTTTTCATTTGATTATTTTGGGCCATTTTTGTACAAAGATTATTGGTCTGTACACATTTCACTTCTTCCTTTTTCTTGCCTAGCATCAGATCAACTTAAAAACCAACAGGTTTTTATTGTTCATTGATTTCATTCATCCTGTTTTCAAATCAACCCTAACCAAAAAAAACACCCATTAACATTTGTTCTGGTATAATCAGCACCAACATTCTCCAAATACTCTGTTCTTAATTTCTTCTTGCTCATTCACATGCAATGACACTCCCCTAAACTGAGTGCTGTTTTCCTTCCAATTGCCAAGCCTCCCTGTGTTCATAAAGCAATTCTTGTTGGTTTTACCTTCACTAATCTTCTTCAAGTACATACAATTTATAATTTTCTTTTCTCTCTTAATCTTAGCGAATAAACAAACTTTGCAAAAGAACTTATACAAGTGAAACACTTACCTACTTACATAATGTTTCAGCTTGAAGGAAGTAAAAGTATTGAATCTCATGATTAACCAGAAACCTGTTAGAATTCAGTCAGCTCTCACTGAAATCAAACTAAGTGAAATGAACTAAATAAATTCTACCATCATATTTCTGTTCCAATTTAGCTCCTGTATAATCAGGAGAATCGTTTATTCATGAGAATTACATGAATTGTGATTAATAAAACAACTAGATAGCAATTTAATGGCACTTTCTCTTTTCCTGATATTCTGGTGTCTGCTATTAATCATTCACTATCATCTTTAAACACATTTTTCAGTCTGTGCGAGTACAACTTCACAATTGAAAATTCTCCTTTAATTTAGATGAGGTGATTGTAGTTCTGTAGGAAAAAAAGTCATTCTATTATATTTCTAACAGTTTTTTAAACACCACTACCCACAACAGATCAGCTTAAACACTGTTGCTGGGTTTAGGTTATTCATGTGTTCTGACATTTATACATTGCAAAATTTTCTAGAAAATCTCTGATTAAAAACAACATATCATTCAGTTTCTTCTATTTTTCAGTTGTCATAAATTTTAAGAAATCATTATAAGTTTCAATCCACTTAGTTGATTTGAAAATTGTTTTGTGAAACTTGATCACTATAATAATCTTTTTCAATATGATAAATTTCTAGGAAATTTTAAATTTTAGGTCAAAAGAATATAGATCATGAGGATTAAAAAATCAATCATTTAATGAATGATTCAACAAAAAGACATTTGAAATATATAAATATGACAAATGTGATTAAAGATTTATTACATTACTGTTTAAGTTTAAAAAAAACTTAGTTTTTGTGTCTTCAAGTTTTTTTAGCATCCAAATATTCCTTGCATAATTCTTCATTTTGGTCATGTTTTTTTTTTCAATTCTTTTTGCTCCAATGTTCCTGACAAAACTGCAAGTTTGCTCATTGTTAAAAAAAATGCAACATATTTATTATTACCTCAAGGAAATCATTTGTTATGATCCCATTTTGAACATCTTTTATCTTTTTAGTATAAAAATCTGAAAGTTCAGTTATTTTTATATCCATATTAGATGACGATGGAAAACTTCTCTTTCTCAGTGAAATAGATTCTGAAAACTATTTAGAGCATTAAATTCTCAGTTGTATTTCTTACTTTTTACAAAGATACTTCTGTAGGAAAAAGTCATTCTATTATATTTCTAACAGTTTTTTAAGCACCATTTGCCATTTGCAATGCTCTTGAAATTCACTTGAAATTGAAAGATATTTTGTGCTGAATTGTCAAATAGTAGACCAATGTTTAATGTAACTTTTATGCCACCAGATTTTTAATGAAAGCTGTAAATGAGAGGAGAAACAAAGACAATTTCTTTACTTCTGATCTCTGTAATTTGCTTTTGGGGAAAATTTGGCCATTTTTATAGCAATTAATTTTAACCCCTTTTTATCATTTATCATCCCACCCATCTTCCAAATTTTGCAGATATGGCAAGAATATTTTTATAGAAATAATCTTTTTGTATTTTTAGGGATCATATTTTCATAATCAAGGAAAAGATTTCTTGAAAATTATGCATGAAAAGACTTCTGTGGTTGTAACCAAACTAAATTAAGTTTGTAAGTTTTGTATATCACCTCAGCCAAGAGGCTCAGGTGTGTATCATTTTTTACTTGCTGGTTCATTGCTAATTAAGATGCAATCATCCCAGAAGAATCTATACCATTGAAAGATAATGGCTCATATAGTTTGAGTGATTACACACATGTATATCATTGTTGTCTTGAATTATTGTGTTGTTTAGTTTTGCCAAAATTTCAAGAATCAAATGTTCTTCAGGTCTTCATTTATATTGTACTTGAAAATACTGTTCTCAAATAATAGCAACAATAAAAAGAATTGTGCTTTTATTGCAGAAGCTTGGAGCTCAAACTAATTTAAACTTCACCTTTGAATATCTAGAATTGTAGACCAAATTCTATATTAAAAAAATGATTCATTGTGCACTATCAACAAATATAAAAGATTTACATTAAATTTCAGTAACAAAATCTAAGAATTATTATTCCTGTCTTCAAATATTAGTGTCTAAAATGTTATTAAAAAACCTTAATTACTTTTGATCCATTGGTTCAGTTTAAAATATGTTATCACAAGTTCAATAAAGTAACATTTTTTTGATAATTTTAATAAAATCAAAAATATTAGGTGTTGGGTTGGTCTAAAATAATGTAAAGATCCTGAATTTTGATCAAATCAAAATAAAATTATAATTTAGATTCATCAATCTTATTGATTTTTAAATGTTTTTGATATATGTAAAGATTAGGATCTATGATTCATACTTATAAAATTGATTATGATTGATGTTACCAAACATTTTTTATCTCTTCAACTATCCTTGAAAAATAATTCATTAATGAACTTCTTTAATGACACCTAATTTGACAATAATTATCTGATCAATTAGTTTGTGTTAGTTTTAAAAAAATGTTTCCCTTGAGGAAGCCTGCACTTGAGTTGGAAAGAATTATGTACACAATATATTCTTTCACTTTAGATACCACAATTCCCATTTGAATCCATTACATAAATTCTTTACTAAATATGAATTAATTATATTTACAACGTCCTTCCTTTTCTAAAGTTGGGCTAAGAAATATCTGCAAATTGTCTTTAAACAAAATTCCTAATTATAAAATAAATGACTTTTGAACATTCATGAACTAATCCTCTTTCCATGTGGTTCTTAGTCATTTAATTCATAATTTCACTTCAGCTTTAAAAACGCTGTATTCATTCACACCTAAATGTTTCCATTTCCCTTATAATTTTTTGAAGCTTCTAATCATCATTCTGTTCACTATGTTATACACACCATTACATGTCCCTTAACATTCTATATTGTTTTTTCGTTAGTGGTTTCTAGTCTTCAGGACATTATTTTGAATGGATTACCACAGAATTTATACAAGTGATGTAGTGAATTTTTCAGGGTTTGGTCTTGGTTTAACTTTCCAAATAAATATATGGAGATTAAGTGAAGAAACCACAAGGTATATGACCCTATATCAAGATGTCATGACTTGGTTGTTATCTTCTTCAGCAAAATACTCTGATTTCATTTGAACATTCTTAGTGGTTATTTCAATGATTCTCAACAAATAATGAAGGCGGAAATTCTCAATTTACAAGACATAATTTCAGTTTCCTTTGGTTTGGGTTTTTTGTTTTGGCATTTCATGCATTTTGTTCTTCAAATTTAATGGAATGTTGATTGTTGTATTAATAATTTATTCTCACTTCAGGATCAGAGATATCTGATTTTTTTTATTTACTTTCTATTTTGTCATCATTTGCCTATATTGGGAAGGGATGTAGAGCAGAATCAAATTCTTTTCATATTTCATTCTGGTCAGCAAAATTCTAACAAAAACTATGCAATCACAGTTGATTTCTACTCAAAATAACAGTCAAATAAAACAATGCTTTTTCAAAAATCAAATATTAGTGAAAAACTATTGATATTTCCCCATGAATAACTTTAAAGTTTGTCTTGTTTTTATACAATCCAATTGAATAAGAAACCAGCATTCAACGGGAAATTATGAATTGAACATTTACATTTAGACTCTTATACTCATTGAACATTTACATTTAGAACACTGTTGTATTTTGGATAAGTTTTTTCATAACATCTTGTAGATCATGTTGGCGACCATAAATAAAGTTTTGCTCATGTAGAAGGTTCTGAAATAAGTAACAGGGTGAATATGGAATGTCTAGTTGAGGAGGTTCTATAACATTGTAGAGCTGGCCAAGTTCATGGTTTGGAAGGGGACGATCAATGAAGGTTTCCAATAGAATATCCTCCTCAAGTTGGTTATTTAAATCATTTAAAAACAGGTCTGATTAGTCACTCAATAGAAACCATCACTTGACTACTGTTTTTTGTTGGAAAAAGGGGGGATAAATGAATAAGTTATTTCTCTCGTCTCTTGTTTTGCATAATAAATTGACCGGGGGGGAGGCTAAAAGTTTGTTTTTTGGGTGGGGAGAATTTTCGAAAAACAAAATAAAACATTTTCCCTACTCATTGAAGGGAGTGTGTGTGTAAAATTTTAATTTCTACTATGAATGGTTAGGGCTGGGCAAAGTTTGGATAGATACATATAAATGTCAGAACATGTGAATAGCCTAACCCCAGCAACACGTTTTAAAATGGTCTGTTGTGGTGATTAATTGAACATTTCTTTTCCTCATCACTCAAAAATCTCTGAAGCTATCCATGACATTCTTTTCACTGTTGCAGCTTTATTTTTCAGACATTTCATAATGCCCACTTTCTAATTATTCTAAGCAATGTATCTTTTCAATTATTTCAAAGGATACAATATCTTGAACAACAAAGTAATTATCTGCTTCTATAAAAAAGGATTTTAATTTTGATCTAAAAAATTGATATAAAATTTGAAGTTCTCTGTAATTTGGCAATTAATTATGTTATAAATTGAGTTAATATTTGGAATTGGAAATGAAAACAAATTAACCACATTGAAATTGAGAATTATTTCCTAAATTGCAACATTTTAATTATTTGAAAAGCTCTAATCAATATTGTTTCCCTCCCAAGTAATCTCTTGACTGAACTAAAATTGCTTGGATTCAAATTAGCTTCTGCACACTTCAAAGTTTTTATTTTTATTTTGAGGGTTTTTTCAGTTCAGATCAAGTTTTCTGCTCATTAAAAGTTTAACATTGGAAGTTTCCAAATATCTCATAGTTCTTTGGTTTATTTTCTAAATTTGATTCCCTCATAGGATTTATTAGGTATTTTAGTTTAATTCTTTGCAAAATTTCCTAGAAAATCTCTGATTAAAAACAACATATCATTCAGTTTCTTCTATTTTTCAGTTGTCATAAATTTTAAGAAATCATTATAAGTTTCAATCCACTTAGTTGATTTGAAAATTGTTTTGTGAAACTTGATCACTATAATAATCTTTTTCAATATGATAAATTTCTAGGAAATTTTAAATTTTAGGTCAAAAGAATATAGATCATGAGGATTAAAAAATCAATCATTTAATGAATGATTCAACAAAAAGACATTTGAAATATATAAATATGACAAATGTGATTAAAGATTTATTACATTACTGTTTAAGTTTTAAAAAAACTTAGTTTTTGTGTCTTCAAGTTTTTTTAGCATCCAAATATTCCTTGCATAATTCTTCATTTTGGTCATGTTTTTTTTTCAATTCTTTTTGCTCCAATGTTCCTGACAAAACTGCAAGTTTGCTCATTGTTAAAAAAAATGCAACATATTTATTATTACCTCAAGGAAATCATTTGTTATGATCCCATTTTGAACATCTTTTATCTTTTTAGTATAAAAATCTGAAAGTTCAGTTATTTTTATATCCATATTAGATGACGATGGAAAACTTCTCTTTCTCAGTGAAATAGATTCAAAAAGATGCATTAGCTAAATTTTTCCTGCCTGTATTTTAATTTTTTAAATTGCTGACTCACAGTCAATTATGTTTTTTCAATTCCAGTTCCTGCTTTTGTCAGTACAGAAAATGAAGATTTTCGTTCTAATAAGATTAATAATCGTTCAATTCTATTTTAGATTCCAATCTTTAGTTTGATTGCAAGAATTACTAGATTCATTTAAGAGCCATAATTGTATATATAATTAATTAGAAGCTGATAAACGGAGTAAATTGAAAAGGTTTCATTTTGGTCTTATGCTTGAATGACAACCATTCATGACATTCATTATTAGTACAGTTTTCAGTTTATTATTAGAAAATTCTTCCCAGCAGTCCTTTCATTTGATAGACTTTTCTTTTTCCTATTTCATAGAAGAACTAATTTAATTGAATAAATAACAAAACTAATTTGTTGTCTGCAACTTGACAGGAAGAAGAGTCATAAATGTTTCCATCATGACTTCTGTCACAAATTTCTTTGCCTTCTTTTTTTGCTTTATTCTTTAACATAACCTTCCTCACAAGAATAAAAACAAATTTTATTTCATATTTACTGACTATTTTGTCAATTTTATTTTAGAAAGATAATAAGTCAAAGAATTTCTTTTCTGCATAAACCAAGTTTAAAAGATATCAAACTTTTTTGTTTTAGATAAATAATTATGTACATGTATGATTTTTAAGAATTTATTAAATCATTTCTTGCCAGATGCAAATTCAGAAACAATTGCTGAAGTATTGATTTTATTTCTAAGACCAGTTGATAAATGTGAAATCATTAGCAATTGTCACTTCATATCTTGTGTACATTTAAACTGAAAATAAATCTCTGAAGCTTCTAAAATGATACATTTTTCATTTTTTTCACCTTCAGAATCTGAATTAGTTGAAATAATCACTTTCTACCAACATTGAAACATCTATTCTTTTTTTTTTTAAATGTATATAATGTTATCAGATGTAATTGGTTTGATTATTCTGTTTTGAACTTCATAATCTATCAGGTTTCATAATATTGATATGATCTAAAAAAACTGTATGCAAAATACTTCTCTTTTTAACCAAGTATCTTATATCTTGTCCTAAATCTGATTATATATACATATCTAATGTGTGTGTGTGAGTGTGTGCTGCCAAAGTCTATTTAGGTTGATTTTAGCTTAATAGCATGGTTTTTTTGTGGCTCTAGTGTCTGTTTAATTAAAATTTAGATTATTTTTCACTTGTTTTATTTTTACCAATGTTTAGGATTTATTTTTATTTTTAATCCATTTTGAAATGTAATATTTCTCATCTGATGCATTTCTGAGACCAAAGATCATTGAAAAAAAATCATTTCTTTGTTTTTTGTCTAAATTCTACATCTGTCAAGTTGACCCCATTATTCAAGTGTTGTCTGAAGTTCTGAGATGAAGACTTGTAACTATTCCTTGAAGTATTTAAACCAGTATCCTCATGTTGATCACTACAATCAGGCTGATATGTTCCCCTGGCTTCCTTAGGTGTGACACATCTGATAATTCACATATATAAAACATAATGTGTATTCCTATATATGTATATACATATATTTTTTGTGTGTGTATAACACTTTTTAATGAGCACACATACACTACACCCTGGTTCTAGGCAGAAGTGACAGTGAGCGATACTTTGATCCTAGGCATAGCGCACAGATACTCTGATCCTTGTGCTGATCCATATGTAAATGGTAAAAGTCTTCTTTTCTAGTCTTTTAAAATTATGCACAAAATATGGGATTCTATTTCAGAATTATTGCATGTTACACACCTAAGAAGAACAAGACAGTGCACTATCCAAATATTATGATCAAAACAATAAAGACAGACCTGATTAGTTACTCAATAGAAACCGTCATGTGACCAACATCTTTTGACAACATGCTGTGTTGGGAATGATCAATTATTGGGTAGATCAGTAAAAAGTCTGAATTTTCAAAAACCAAAAAACGTTTTTCCTAGACATCATCATTATCATCATCATCCATTATAAGTCCACTGCTGGACAAAGGCCTTTCCCATCTCCTTCCATGATGACCACAATTGCGCTAACCTTTGCCATGTCTTACTGGCAAAATTTTCTATCTCATCCCTCCATCTTGTCTTTTCCTACAGCATTTACTGTCCTATGGGCACCAATAGGTTAGTCTTTTGATCCATCTGTTGTCATCATTTACCCTAGTCCTCCCTCTGATCCATGTTGATCTTCTTCAATCTCTTAGAGTTATCTCTAGCATTGCTCTTTTCATGGCTCTCTGTGCAATTCTAAGCAGGATCTCAGTTCGTTCTGTTAATTTCCATGTTTCACATCCGTAAGTCATAGCTGGTATTATGCATTCATTGTATACTGTACACTTTAAGCACATTAGCAAGGTGCTCTCCAATATGTTTCTATTCATACCAAATGATTTCCAGCAATTCATTCTTTATATTTTCAGATCAAAGAATCCCTCTCTTTTTAATTTAATTTTGAACCCTATCTCAATTAACCCTTTAAAAATGTTAAACACTTTCTAGTATATATGTTGTATAGCCATCTTGGTCCACAGGAGGAAAGTTCTGAACTTGGAGTAAAAGGAAGACTCGAAACTTGTTCATAAAAACATGAGGTCATATTTTTATTTCATAAGAATACATTGTGTCGTGGCAGAGAATGAAGAGTGGGTGAGAGATTATGGGAGCCAACAGACTGTTCCCGACAGGGGAACTGGCCCCGTGCTTTCCCAGGGTGGTATGTCTCTCTTCTTTTTTTCATTACTTTTTCTTTTTCTTTTTTATAAAAATATCATATATATTTTTATTCCGTTAAATACACCACTGATGAAATGCACAGTCAGAGAGAGATAACGAGAGATGAGGCAGGGCACACAGTCTGGGGCAACAGGGAAAACTCGGTCTGGACTTTGTGCTTTCTCGGCTTGGCTCTGTCTGTTTTTGACCACACTGTCCTTCCTTTTATGGCTTTGACATGTCCACGCGTTGTGTTGTTTCCAGTTTTCAACACCAGCAGTTTTTGGGGTCCTGTCAACATCCTGTTTTACTTATGCTTAGAATTGTGACCCTCAACACCTGCTGTGTGTGAATCCAACACCACGTCGTTTGGAGTTAGGCTAAGCATCCTGTATTCACACACCCACATATATGAATTTCTCCAGAGGTCACCGGGGTCACTTCCACTTCTGCCCAGGTGTTAGCCCAGAAATTACCTCCTGTGGCACTATATCACAACACATACCTAAATGATTAAAGTCAAACTCTGTTTGAACAGCTTGTAAATATATTCAATGAAAACAATTTGCCTCATGAAAATACCTTGACATTTGAGCTATTTTCAGTGTCAACATTCTTAAACGAAGTCAGATATATTGATTGACACAAGAAACACACTGATTTATAAAACTCTCATTAAAGCTAGCTCTGAAGGTTGAAAAGTTAAATAAACAAAAAAAAAGATTCCTTTGGAGTATGGGGCTGCATTGTAGTTTCAGTAGCAAATAGGTTTTTATGGAGTTGAGTTGGTAGCCTTATGCCCAAGATGGACTGCCTTACATTCATCTGCCTTGCTATTTACCCATAGCTGGGGGAGAATTGGATTCATGCCTTTCCCAAGAGCATTAGTGTGAAGTGAACTGCCTTAGCCAAAACTCAAACATAGTTCACCGATTCCGTTTTCCGTGCCACACCTCCCAAAATAACTAATAGTATATACTATGAATAGAACTTAGTGGATTGGCTACCCCCACTGGGATACAGATGCTGTTGGTCGGCTACTGAATTGGAGAAGAGAACAGTGACCTCCAACTTGTTTTTTAGCCTTGTCACATGTGATAATGAAATGTACATTAGCTGTGATATAATATGCTAGGTCATCATGTTCATTTAAGGATTAGTGAATGTTGGATAATCCTTCTTTGTGCTCTTCTCATAGTTTTTTCATCCAGTCATTTCTAATGCTTGGCACTCACTATTATTGTGGTCAGCTTAAGAAGTTTTTCTTCATTCACAGAATTTATCTTTTCATCTATTTCTTATTTATCCATTCTGCTTCTTGGCCATTTTCTGGAAACATTTCATCCAGTTTTCTCATCAGATGAGTTATTATAATTTTCATTCTAAGAATATTGTAGCAATTGAATTGGCTTTCATATTAAAAGGCAGTTTTTTCAGTTTTGGTTTTTACACAGATTCAATGAGATATTTTTGCTATGTATTATATTTCAATTCATTGGTCTCAATATAATTCCATGTGGTTTATATGCTTATCTAATTATCTATGAGAGTAATAATCTTAAAATATGTGAGTGGATAATTATAATGTAATTTTCTGTTAATAACTCATTTACAAGGGTGGATCAATAACTCTGTAGCCTGACATGTTGTTATTAGTTGAATTTTGACCTGAAATCTTCACTGTATAATGTTCGATCTATGTGATTAATAATCACCACTTATTAAGTGCATTGATAAGGAAAGGGATTATGCTGAAAATGAATATTTTTTGTGTAAAATAAATGCTTTTTTCATCATTAGGCTGCAGTCTTATTAATGTACCTATGTAGATTCTATACTCTTAGCTTCTGTTAATGTTCATTGAATATATATTTTGTTATTTTTCTAAGTAATAAAGACCTTGCGCTTTTCATTATTAATTATAATGAAGAAGTTATAAATTATTGTTCATAAGGAACAAAAATCATCATATGTATAAAATCACAGATTTTAGCATTTATGAACAAATAGTTGAGATATTTTCTATAGTTTTGAGAAGGGTCATTAATATTGAAATGGTTCTCCGGACGGTTGAACTCCTTCTTGTTATTTGTGTTATAAACACAATGTTTTGGACGATCCATTCTTCGGCCTTCTTCAGGTGTAAAATCCGAATGTGATGGGTTAAACAGAAATTATGCTTAAAGGGGGGCAGCCCTCATAGTACATGGCCCTGGTGTCCCTGTGTCTTTGCTCCGTCCGGTCCGGACCCATTGAGAAGTGGAAGCCACATCAGGCTGAAATCCGCACCTGTCAAGCTCTTGAAAGAAACAGATACCCGCCCCACTCTATTACCAGGAAATGTACAACCGCTTCCACTGCTACTACTAACAGTCTCTCACCCAAAGCTCCCCTTCCCATGATTCTATTACCCTACCTTAAAGGCTTTGGCGAACGTCTCCAGAAGATCTACACAAAATTCAACATCAAAGTCATTTTCAGACGTTCTCAAACTCTCTGTTGTCTGCTAAGTAAGGTTGCCCCAACTCGGGACCCCAAACTGGTGAACAACTGTGTTTACGTCATTCCTTGTAAATGTGGTATTATCTACACTGGAGAAATGGGCCGTCCCCTCAAGGTCAGACTTGATGAACACAAGAAGGCCATAATCAGGGGCGAGATAGATAAATCGGCCGACCACATCTGGAAAGAGAATGGCGAGTATCTTCCTCTTTAGGAAGAAGTTCAGATTATCGACAGAGAATGTTGTTGGAAGCAGAGAAAAATCAAAGAGGCAGCTCACATCGGAATGTCGACTGGATGCATTAGCTGGACAGGCGCGGATTTCAGCCCAATGTGGCTTCTACTTCTCAACGGATCCGGACCCGACGGAGCAAAAACACAGGGACACCAGGGCCATGCGCTATGAGGGCTGCCCCACTTTAAGCATAATTTCTGTTTAACCCATCACACTCAGATTTTACACCTGAAGAAGGCCGAAGAATGGATCGGCCGAAACATCGTGTTTATAACACAAATAACAAGAAGGAGTTCATCCGTCCGAAGATCCATTTCAAATAGTTGAGAGTTAGAAATATATAGAGGAATTCTTACCTTTAATTCTGAGGACTTTAAAAGTTCAAATTAAATAACAAAAGACACCTAGTTTGAAGAAAATACTCAAATAGTTGAAATAAAATATCTCTATGAGTCTTTACATAAATCTTCATGAAGAATAAGCCAATAAGTAAGCTCTCATTAAAACTTTAAAAAATGAAGAAAAGCTTAAACTATTTAGATTCAATATACACTGTGTAGATTAATACAGTACATAAATTCCAAGACATCAAACTTCCCACTATTCCAAGTCATACAGTTTTTTTTTCTGTTGTTTACTGTCTTGGATCATTCAAATCTCCAGTGTTTTAATTCACTCCTACTTTTGTTTTGATATCATTATTATCATAATCATCATCATCTTACTTTCAATTATGGCAAATTTATACCAATTTGAGACCCTTGAATTATTATAAAAACAATGTTGATATTTGGATCAAGGTCCCCTAAGTTAGTAACAAGACAAAGTGACAGGATCCAAATATATATTGCAGTAAAAGGAGTTTACAATTTTTGATTTGCTGTTTATAAATGTTCTTTATGTTTATAACTCCCATAGTGTGTTTGCTTTGTTATAAGCCAGAGATTAAATTTGGAGCAGTAAATCAGGATGAACACTCAGACAACATTGATGGAATATAAGACTAGAATTAGTACAGACGTTGTTAGAAATTGTCAACCAAAACTGTCAACATAGTCAACATAGGTTTCTTCAGTTTTTAAGTGAGTCTGTCTGGTTGGCTGTATGTATATATGTATACTTGCATGTATGTATATGTCATGTGTACAGGCCACATCAATGAAGCTCGGGGATCCTTATGGCATGCTCGGCATCATCCTGGGCAAAGCTGCACAGGATATCTTGGCCAGCTGGTCGGGAGGCGATCACCATTAGCATGCTCAGGATTCATCCTGAGAAGCTTTTTGGATCTCCCCCCCCCCCTCATGGCATTTGTCTCAGTGACAGGGATTTGGGATTCTCCCCCTCAAGTCTCTAGTCACGGGGACATGGGACCCCCTCCCCTCCCTCCCTACTGAATTCAGCACTAAATGACCCACCAAGGGTCGATGTGCTGTTAAACAAAACAATCAATCAAATCAATTTCTTCTGACTAGTCTATTTGGTGATTATGTTGATTAAACCTACTAATAATTGGAGCAGACATATGAATATTTTTGAAAAATTCTGCAATGTAAATGAAGACTCACTAAAACCTACAAAATGTGTCACTTTGTACTTATATTATTTGTTACGGTTTCTTAAAGAAAAAGTTGTAATCATTAAGAAGCCACATAGATAATTTCTGCAAATCAAGTGGGTAAAAAAATGGACAATTCCCAAAATTCTTCTGTGGTTTCACTGTAACACTCAAATGATTTTCCTATACACTTATTATTTTTCTGTGGCAATTAAACTTTAGACTTTCTGATTTCCTTTTCAGTTGTCCATTTCAGGTGCTAATATCTGGTTCTTCTGTCTACAAAATGTAATCTGCTTCATTTAAACTAATTATTTTTAGGTGATGTGTTTTCCCCCTAATTTCTATTTAATGAGATAGGGTCAAATGATGAATACTTTATTATTCTGGACAAATAATTTGGTGGCCCTTACCATTATCCTCTTTCTTTTAGATTTTTAGATTAATGCGAATAAGAGGATTGTTGATTCTGATTATGTTAAATTGCCACAGTTACTTTTACTTGCCCGTACAGCAGAATCCAATTGAAAAAGGATACAGAAGATAAGAAAAGAGTATCTTGTATTTGCTAAGTGCTTCTACTATGAAAACAATCATGTATCAATTTCCCCCACATTGATTTGTCTTACGTCTCATTGAGCAGCAGCTGCAATTGCTTTTTTTAAAAGGACAGGAGTTCTCAAACTGGAATAAGCGTAGCCCTAAGGGTATCCAAGAAAGATTACAGGGATCACAGTGGAATTTTGAAGTAATCACAACCAACTAAAACAAATTTCATTCAAGACTCTCAATTGAGAATGACATGCGGGTATGTCTCTCTGAAACTGTGCCGAGAATTGAGTTACTTGTTGGAAAGAGCCAAGCTCATCCATCTCATTGAAAATGTAACATTAAATTAGATGAAATTACTAACAAATACTATGTGTCTATTGTCTGTTGAATGGTACCCATATATTTTACACTATATTCTTCATAAGGGATATGCCAACACTGACAGACAGGATGAACATGTACGCTGATAGAAAACGTTTGAGAACCCCTGCTTTAGGATTTCTTTTCTATTGTGAGCTATAGTTTTTATAGATTCAGTCAGACTTGAACTTCTGAAGTAAGTTGATGTTGTTAACCACAATTTAGTAGTATTTTCAAGTTAATTCCCTCAGAAGATTTTTGTTCATATATTGCTTACTGAATAAAATTGCATTTATAGACAATGCATACACAAATGTCTAAAATCATTACAGAGGGAAAAAATGACTGTTATCAGTCAACATTTAAAATCATAATGATCAACATTAGTTCCACTTTATATGGTATGAATTGTTGTTAAATTACAATTTGTGTTCTAAACTTTATTATGAATCCCACTTTTTAATGGAGGATAAAAGAATGAATACATCAGAACACGTATACCAATACACAAGACATAACTATGTTCATAAAAACGTTAATTTTTAAATTTTAAGGTTTTTTTTTAAATTTAGAATTTTAGAATTTTAATATTTATAACGTCTAGAACACTGAAATCGAAAATAATTTTCAATATTTTTCATTTTCATAGTTTATTGGTTGTAATTTTTTTTTCAATATTTTTTTTCAAGAACTTGCCGAATTATCAGTGTGGGAAAAATATAAATGTGTCAAAATAAAGAAATCAGCCAATTTGCAAATAAAACCTTGCCGAGGTAGATGTAATATCTAACAACAAAGTTGGACAGAGGTTATGTATTCAGCCATGTTTATTTGTCTGTTTGTTTGTTTGTTTGTTTGTCTAGTTAGTATCTCCAAAAGTTCTCAATGACATTTTGTGGAAGAGTGGGCCATGGGTCAAGGAACAATTGATTGAATACAGCAATGGATCAAGGAATTCTTTTGTGATTTTGTTAACATTTTGGCTTTTCATATGTAATAACAGTACTGTCGTCATCATGGTGATGTCATCATAATGGAAGTGCAGTGCAATAACAAATAATTATAAATAATAATAAATAATTATTACAAGCTTTTATCTCGGCATAGTCTGAGATCTGTAACCTGGTTGTTCAGATTTTAGTGACAATAACTTTGGGGGAGGTATGCACTCTCTGGGTGCTTTCTAGTGCTTCTTGTTTGAGCTTCTGAAGCTTTTATCATCACCTTTCTACTTCATCTGAGAGCAATATTCTATTGGAGATTTTAGTTTTTAAGTTGAGTTTCTTACACTCTTGACTAATCATTTCAGTTCACATAATCCTCTTCATGTATAAACTCTGGAAGAACCCTCATAACTTGATTGCTATGTTGAAAAATCTGATGTATGATGCATCTCACATTGCTTTTGACTATGAATCAACAGGATCAGGTTACAAACTTCATTCTTGTTTTTGGTTCAATAATGAACTATTCTTATAGAATGGTTCATTATTGCCAATTATCATTCTTCAATGATAATTTCTATTTGGATTCCTTTTGACTGAATCAGTGAGTTTGATGATGTCACTTGATAAAAATATTTTTCATAGACCTTCTCCAAAATTTGATAGACCTCTCAATTGTGGAGGTCACAATGCCAATTTCTTCTGAACTTCTAAATCATCAAGCCATCTTATTTTTTTGATGACGATTTTGCATATGATCTCTGGGGATCCACGTTGTGAGTTGTGACATCCAGGTGCTTTCTAACATTCTTGCAACATGGCCTGCCCATTGCCATTTGAGTTTTCTGATGGTTTTTATGATATCTCTGACCCCTGTTTGTTCTAATTGTTTTTTTACCTCTACCAACCAAGTTGGAAGAGGTATTCACTCTGAGTGCTTTCTTCTCCTAGCTGTGTTCATTTTAGGAATAAGTTGTTGATAATAAACCCTGAGTTGAAGAATCTAAACATCTTGTGATCTGCATTAACATTTTTATATTTAAACATACTGAGAAATTTTACAACCTTAAATAACAAAAGGTTACTATTTGTGGAATGCTAATTGAATTTTTAATCATTTTGATTTGGTTTATTTCTTGATTGGAACCCTATTTCCACATTTACTCCTTTTATGCCATTCTGCTTTCTCATGAGTAAAAGATTTTTTTTATGTCATTTCAAATAAATTAAAAGTATTGATAATAAAAACTAAAATCTTTAGATGATCTATTTTTTAGTTATTGGATATAATAAAAAATGTTTCCTTTCCTTTGATAATCACATAGGATTTGTTATTTAATAAAATATTAAAATCTGTTTATTTCTTTAGAAAAGCTGCTATTTTTTCCTCAAAATAAAAGTTTTTAAATATGTCATAGAATTTGTTTCAATTACCAGTGTAATTGAAGCCGAATTTTCAAAGCCTTTTTTCATCTCCACATTATATTCAGATGTAGGGTTTTGAAAAGGATTACTTCAAGTTTATGTCTTTATACTAAGCCTTTAAGGCATCTTTTAAATATTTCATATTATATATAACATCACTCAATCATTGATGCCTCTTTTTTCATTCTGTAGTTGTTCTGGAAGATACTTTTCATTTTTGTTCTCCTTAATGAAAAAGAAATCTTCCTTTGCAACCTCTTGTTGGAAGTTTTTGTCTTGAAGCAGACACTCAGCCAGTTAATTTGGATTTCTATGAAAATATCCTATTGTTCAGCTTTATTATAAGATGGATGAAATCTTATATTCTGTTAAACTTGGTTTTAAAAATGCATTCTCCCTTAAACTTCATTTAAATTTGTACTGTTTTTACTGTTTGGTCATTTTAGTAAGAACCTTTCTCTCTAGATTTTTGTTATGAATTTGAACTATTATCACAAGCTTGTTATACATAGAAGGGTATTTTTTACTATTTCTCACCTGAAAACTTTGACAAGATTCAAGTATGGTATGGTTTTTCAATTTCCTAAATTTTATTCTTATTGCTAATCTGTATGCTTTACTATTCACATGTTAAATTAAGTTTTATCTGCAATACACATTCAACACAAACCAAGAAAAACTTGTGTAATTAGACATTTAGTATAAATTGCAGATATAACTAGAGCCTGCATTTCCTGAAGGAATTGCAAGTGTGATTGTGCCACAGCATTAAAAAAAACCTTAATGAAAGCACAATAAATTACTAGGAAAAACCTTTTACAAACTTCACAAGGGAAGTAACTGAATACTTTGAAACTGTACAAATGGTGGAAAGTAAGGGTCCGGTTTAGCATTATAGTTACAGTGTATTCATGTCATTATTTGTATTCCCAGCTGGGGGAAATTTTTCAATACATTTCCAATTAAAAAAGAACTGGTAACACTCAGATGTACTTTTCTTATTCAAAGGCTTCAGTTATATCATGTGTATGTGTTTGTTCTATTATCTTCTGGTTTGTTTCATGTTGAAATCCTTTAAAGCAAAGCTGATTGATTTTGATATAAAAAAAAGTATATAATTCTTTCTTAATTTACACTCAGATTTGTACGTAATTTTATATTTTCTTTACATTTAATTTAGCTAACACAAAATTGTGGTTTTACAAAGCAGAAATCAACACATAAGATTTGGTGTTTTAATACTTAATATTTCAACCAAAATGAAGTCACAATTACGTACTACAAAATTGGCTTTTGTTGAAAGGCTTCATCTAATGGTTTTAATAGATGTAATTATGGATTCGCCAGAATTTTCTTGTGGTTCTTTAAATTAATGGCAAATAGTTACTTCAAACACTTTAACTACACAAAAATGTTTTTATTTATTATAGAAAATAACAAAGGCTTGGAGAGGGGGGACGATAAAGTTGATATCGGTGTAAGTATTGGAGCAAGGGAAATAACTCTAATCGATATAATTTTTGCCTTGTTAATAGTGTGCATCTTGAAGACTTGTATAATCTTATAAGCAGCCAGTTTTCAACTCGCCTTGATTACTAAAGCATTTTCATATATAT
>VCCN01002354.1:838299-855202 GCA_006491835.1 Architeuthis dux | reverse complement strand
GGGGGGCAAGCAGAGGTACAGCATATACCTACTTCCCAATTTCCAAGTTTTTTGTATGTTCAATGTCTACTAATGTAGACATTACCAAATATCTAGTTCCTAAAACCAGCCTTACCGGTTTTAAAAATTGGCCTAACTGAATTCTATTGTGTTCAAAATATTTTGTCGATCATGTACAAAATGCAAAAGTTGATAAATATGTTGTTGTTACTTAGAGAACTTTCTCAGAAGCCCATTCTCAAATTATCTGTAGTGTGATATTTTACTTTTTTCCGCTGTTACATTAAAGTGTAGATGAGAAAAAGGTTTCCTCTTACCCAAAACTGATATCTTGATAAATATATCTTCAGTTAAAAAGAAAATAGACAAATTTTCCGTTTAGAATTTCTGTTGTCTTTTTATTAAAAGTTCTTATCAAAGTGATTCGGATTAACTGAGGTTGAATATCTCAATGAAATTTTATAATTTATACTGACATAGTCTCCATCGAAAATAACAGTATTATTTAGTTATGGATAAATTATACAAATATATATTTTAGTATAAATATATTTATTGTTAACAAAAAAACCCACATACATCAAACAATATTTATTTTTCTGTCATTCATATTTTGTGTTTTTTGATAATTTTAAAACACCAAGGCAACAGAATTGGGTAAAAACAAAATTTATTCTTTAATCAGAGATGCCTATTTTTGTTTTCTGTACTACTATGAAGACAGCAGCAGAAGTAGTAGCAGTAGTAGTGATGTTGACATGAACACACAGACACATAGATAGCTGTGCACTTTAGCATATGTGAACACACAGGCCCAAGCTTTGCTTTATCCCTTCCTCTCTTTCTGTTTGCTTTAGAATGACAGAACCAACCAACAAACAAAAAAGTGACAATGACTTAAGATTTACAGCCTGTGAACTGTTCAATTTCTATCTGCCAGATTGAAAGCCACTGAAACCTATGTGCATTAAATAATGTTGCTGCCCAAGCCATGTGCATTAAAGCAGTGAATAGAAAATCATTTTGAAATATCTCAAATTTTCATATCTTATAAATCTCAACATAATTTGTTCTTTATGAATATCTTTCCATGATGTTTCTTCAACTATTTTTCTACTTATGATGGGGATTATGAAATTTAAGGATGTACTCCCTATCTAGTCAACCTGTTTATGAATCCTTTGTCTTGCTAACCTTGCCATAGAGCCATGGAGCAATGGTTAGCAATATAGCCTCACAGACTATTACTATTGTAGTGAGTTTCATTCATACTGGGTGCCCTACACTAGTGTCATACTAAGCACTTAGTGAATCTACTTATATAGCAGTGTGATTTTTTTCTGTTTGGTTCACTGTCTGTAACAATGGACACAATTTTGTTGATAAAAACATCTCCTACCCACCATTTGAAATAAAGGACTCTTCCACAGAAACAAGTTCAGTAGATTCTTTTATAAAAATTCTCCTCAAAGAAATTCAAATATATCCATGAATTTTTTCAGGCAGATTAACTAGTATCATAATATCCGGTAATTTTACAGCATTGAAGTTCAAAACAAAACAGATGGTTTTCTTCTTGCAAATGACCCATTTTAAATCTGCCTTTTTGCTCAATACTCAGAAGTTCAAGTTGAACATTGTGTTTTGATCTGTAAATCACAGAAGTCAAGAGATTTATGCTTCTTTATGGGTCGATTCTTGAGGCAGAATTTGAATTTTAAGTAAAACTAGACAACCCTGTGACTCTTTGGGTCACCCTTCAAGAGAAAATTAGTGCAATCTTATTTGACCAGAATGAACCTGGATTTTTTACACATATGCAAATAAATAAATATGGGAGACTACTCTTTAATTAATATTTAATAGTTATCTCCATTGACAAATCGGTGATTATAATATAGATAGGTGTGAACGCAGACCCGACACTATTATCTTTAGGTTGCAAATCACCTGTTTTGGGGGTTTCTTTTGCATTCTACACGGCACCATTTCAACTACAAACATATAAACAAAAAAGATTTATAGATAGATTATTAAAAATGCTTATATGCTTATTATAAAGAGAGTATTTGATGCTTTCTCCTCAGATTGTAAATTAATTAAGTTGTTAATCTCTTCAAGAAATAACAAACTAATTGGGAGGAGGGAGTTATCGTTAAAGCTGAAAGTTTGTTATACCCAAAGGTTGCCCCTCATTCAATAAATAAGAGTAAGTTTGGTAGTTTGACGCATTTAACAAACATTATTCAGTAAATCCAAAGGCAGTTTGGTTGCCTCTTGTTCTATTTTCAACCTTACCTCTTGACACAAATGATTAATGTTATGTACAGTTCTATAAAATCTTATCTTATTTATATACCATACTGCAGGGCCATTTGGCATTGTAGGGGCTATTTGGCACCCGTTTTTATTAATTCAAATTGTTACAAAACTTTTAAGAAAATCAAAAACAAAAAATTACCCTATCTTCTTTCAACCGCCCTGGTTATATTTTGAGTGGTAGTTATTGCATTTACTTGCAATTATTATATGAGAAAAAAATAAAAAACAACAAAAAATGTTTTTTCAAAAAACTTTATTTTTCCCTGGCTAGGGTCTGTGGAGAAAAAACTACTGGCTAAAACATTTATAATTTTGATATGTTGTGACCATACCTCTTAGGAGTATTCAGTGCAAATTTATTAATTTTATGTTCAATAGGTTTTATTATTGTTGTTAGGCAATGCTACTTGGCATGTTTTTTTTAAATTTCAATAATTTGCTTCTAAGCTGTTTCTATTTGATTTTTGGGGGTTTATTTAAGATTATTTAAATTCTACAGTCTCAAGTACATACATAATAAAGATTAGAATTATAAACAATCATGGTTCAAGAACCATAAGTTCAACAACGCGTCCACCATACAGGTAGGAGGAGGAGGAAGAGGAAGGTGAGGATGGTTCACCCAAAGGTCTGGAACAAGTTTCATATCAATCCAACATGATATGGCTAGGAAAATTGATATTTAGCATTACTAGTTGTGGTAGTAGTAGCAGGAGGAGGAGGAAGAGGAAACTGAGGATAATTCACCCAAAGGTCTGGGCCAAGTTTCCAACATGATAATGATATTGTTATAATGGTATGATTTTTTTACATTCATTGCATTTATTTCGATAGTGGTTCAATTTTGTTTTTAGTATTCATATAATATTATATAAAAGGTGAATAAAAAAGTTTTTTCAACGAAAATAAGTTAAAACCAAATCTTAATTGTTACTTTTTCTAAGTATCTTCGTTGACAAATCAGTCATTATAGTATAGATAGGTGTGAGTGCAAACGCAAGCCCCCATACGATTACACCTGTTTTGGTGGGGTTTTGTGCATTCTTTCAGTTGGTGCATTGTAGGGGTATCTTTAATTAATTAAATTCAATACCTCTGGCTACAAGGCAGCATTTCAATTATAAACATATAAACATAATAAGACTTATAGATAGACTATTAAAAATGCTATAATATGAAGCGAGTATTTAATGCTTTCCCATCAGATTGTAAATTAATTAAATTGTAGTAAGGAAAACATCATTGTTAATCTCTTCAAGACTAAACTATTCATGATTTCTGCCTAATGGCATGCAAATCAGTTGATAGATAAACAATAAAAAAACTTATGAGTTGTGGCTGATCTCCTCTCTGATATCAGTTATAGATATAAGATACAACTGATATCAGAGAGGAGATGTTCAATCCTGAGTTTCTCCTTTCCTTTTTCCTTTCTATATCAAATACAAAGGAAATGATTGCCATGTCAAGATTAGTTTCTCTAAATTGGTATCTGAAGAAGAAGAGCCATGATAGGAGAAGAGCCAAATTGATCTGGCAAAGGTTACTAAGGATAGAATTGCTTTGGGGCAATTGAACAGGGCATTGAGTCAAGTCAAACTTTACTTGGAACTAAAATGAGATACTGGTCCTCCTAATGCCAACCTACTAGCCTTACTTTAAAAGATGTCCTAATTTTCCATTCTAGAGGATATTGAGATTAACTTCACTAAACTTATCTATTTGTTTATATTTCATCCATGGTTCTTATTTTTGATCTGACAATTAGGATTACAGTAGTATTGTAGGGAAGCCCAAGGAATTACTTCAAAGATAATTGAATTCAGAGAAAGCTATAATATCTCTAATTATGATTATTAATATCATATCCGCTGTTGAAAGTGATATGCATCTTTCCTACTTAGAACTGAAAATGTCACTGATGGTTGATGCTAGAAACCCTTAAATGCTAAATATTGCCAATATTAAAATATTAATAAAAATTAGAAGAGAAATTATCCACAAATAAAGTTTTACGTGAAGTGGCATGAATTGTATAATGTAGAACTTCAAGGAAGACTGACTTATGCTAATCTTCTTCATTCTATTAGTGTCTCTGTCAGTTTGAGTGCATTTTTATCCTTTTTGCCATGCATCAAAGAATTGAAAAATCTAAAACCGTTTTCCTGCTATTAAACAGGACAATGGAGTAATTTCTAGCCGTTTTCTCAGGCAAATTCAATTCTTTCATTTTTTTTCTAATGCTCACAATCATATGATGATATGTTTAAAATAAAAGTCTCCATTTCAAACTGGATGTGCTTAAGAGTTAAGATTATTTTTTGCTGTTTCTAAATCAAATTAGATTTTTCTTTATTCAATTTATCATGTTCTACCTTTTAAGATTTTAAATTCCATGTCAGTAAATATTTCTTTCTTCCTGTTTGATCTCATTCTTTTTGAAAAGGCATTTTGAAACTGACAATAAAGAAATCAATATTGAAAATTGATAATATTTAAAAGACTATTTTCAAATTAATAAGCATTCAATTCAAAAAGCAATCTACTTGTGCTTCAGTGCTTGATTATTTAATGCCAGCTCTCCAGTGTAGCATTTAATTAAATGAACATTTATGGTTAATAGTTTTGAAGCACATTTTCATGCACCTCTTCTCTTTTCATTCAAAAATGATCAGCTTTTATTTGAGATTATTTAGTGAATGATTAAAAGAAATTTTAGTTTCATTTTGAATTATATTCAAATTTGGAATTGAGATCATTTTCTAATTTCACAATGGTCAAAAAAGTCAGTTTTTAATACATTAGTATGTTTTACAACATATCCACATATATAAAATGCAATAATGTATTATTACTACTGGTATAGTAACTGTTAAAAATGATGGGATTATTTACATATGGATCATCACTTCTGCTTAGAAGTATCTGTGCGCTCTGCATCACACACACACACAAAAATAGATACACATTTTATATATGTGGATAACTGATGCTTCTGTTGATATTGTCATCATTTTATTTTCTAATCATTAACTAATCTTTGTTACTAATGGAGATTTCAAATTATGACATTGAAAATGTTTCTTCAAGTCAACAGTTGATTGACTACGTGAGTTTCTTACTGAAACTAAATCTGAAAGCTTTTTATGGTGACATTTAAAACTTTCATCAGCTTTCTGATTAATCAATTCTCTTTTCATAATAACCAACCAAACTTTATTGATTTTTTTACCTCATACCAGAAATGCTAAGTATTTCTCAAAGATCAAATCAACTTCAAAATTATTGATTTTTATGCTCTTTTATTGATTTTAATAGTTGCTCTTTGCCAGAAAACAAATAAATGCAACTCGAGTAAATCATCCTGTCATTCTTTAAAGATTTGCACTGTTAATCTTTGAGATTCAAGAATTAACAATGTAGAACTTGAGTTGATTATTTAAATGAAAGTGTGTATTAAAGTTCATTGTCTTTTCAAATGCATATTAAAAACATACTGCACTCAAATTGCAATATATTATTTTTATTTTAACAAAATATAATATATATCAATGTCAATATTCGATGAACACAATAAACTTGTGTATGTTTCTTTCTTCATATTCTTTTAATTTTTATCATAAACCCTTTCAGCAATTGAAAATGGGAAATGATTTACTTAAAATCTTGCCTTTTATTTAGTTTGCAGTAAAAGGATAAAACTTGGAAAATTCCAGACAGATTATTTCATTTCTATGTAAAAAGGCATTTTTCTGTGATAATTACTAATTATGAATCTGTTATCATTAACTCAATAACAAAAATGATTAATTACTCCTGAACAAAAATTAGAAACATTGAGAACATTTGTACTGGTGTATAGATGATTGGTTTTGAGGAGATGGCTGTTATCCAAATGTACACCTTGAATTTAAACATATGATAGTAATAGACCTCTTAGCTAAGCAAAGCATAAGTTGTTTTGGTTGATTTCTTTAGAATAGTATCATTGGCTGAAGCACAAAGAGCTGTAGTTAATGTTTTTGGAAGTGTATTTATTAGCTTTTTAAAAAAATTTCCTTTTTGAATGCCAATTATATTTCTAGTTTCAATTGCACAACATCATTTAACATTTGTATATTTGTACCTCAATGTTTTTACTTTTCATTTTTTTCTTTCACACCAAGGGATTCTAAAGAATCAGAATATGCATTTAATATTTTCATTTTTCATGCAATAGTTTCATTCTCTTGTCTAACAAAATGCCTAGAAAACTGTTGTCAATATGTTTTATATTTTAAATGATGGAAGATATGTGGTAACAAAAAGGGCAGTTTTTTAAATATTTAATTACTAGTTATTACCCATGAAAGAAATTCAAGAAACTATATATATACCTGTATATATACATATACCTGTATATGTATATATGGTAGAGGTAATTTGACAATGTGGAAATGAAAGATTGAGTAAAGCATGTTATGTCTCAAACATATTTATTATCATAAAGATAAGTCTTGATGCATTTTGCCGAATATCATTCAGGTTCTTCAGAAGAAAACTCACATGTTTGTGTGAAATGTGTACTGAGCTGGAAAAAAACAGAAAATTATCTTTGTTGTAGGAGAGCGGGGAGGGGGGAAGCAATGATTCCTAAGTGTTGGTCAACTGTGGGTCATATTCTTATTATCTGTGTGCCCAGCATGGGGTATCAGGAGAGTTTCCTTAGTAAGTGTGGGTGTGGAGGATGGGGTGTAAGTATCCAGACAGCCAGACCTATGTCTATCAGCCTTCAAGTGGGTGGGCGGTGTATGTGTGATTTATTTGCCCCATTCCCTTTTCCCTCTTCCCATAAGTGTCTATGCGTGTACATACATATACATGCATAGATACACAAACATATACATTTATAAATACATATACAAACAAGAATATACATATATAAATACATCTACACATAAACATTAATATATACAAAAATACATACATATATAGACATAGATACACATATATATATACATACACATGAACATACATAAAGAATGTACATATGTACACAAACACAACACATATATATCCATATGCAACAATACAGACATGCATAAACACGTTTACATTGTCAAATTACATCTACCATTCTGTCGAATTACTGAAGGCCATAGTGCATTTTGGTAAAAATATCTACCCCTGTTGCTCTAAGACTTAAGAGTTCACTATTTCCAGGCTGTTAATATTGTAAATGAATGTTTACATCTTATCAATTTCATTTGAGGTTTTATTAATAAGTGACTGAACTCGTTTAAGTGCAAGAGTGCATTGTTTCAAAAGGTGGGTAGAGGATATTATTTTTATCAGCAAAATTGTTACCTCTAAGTGGAAGTGTCCATTGTTATGGACAGAGAAACAAATAGAAAAAGATACACTGTTCATTATATAGATAGATTAACACAATTACAAATGATAGAGATCATATATAGTCTAAAATCTGTTTCCCTTTTCGCTAAGAATAAAATCTTCAGCAGATATTAATTGGCAACTTGTCAGATTTGTTATGCACTGAGTTTATCAATATTCTTTCTTTATTTTAGCAGTATAGAATCTGTTTCTATTCATCCTTATTGTGCTAACATATCTGCTTTGAGGATAATATACTCTGTCTGACTGCCTTTGTTAAGTGATTGTTGAATGGTAGGGTGTTCTAAGACCCACTGCAGGAGTCAATTTTCTGGATTGGACTCAGAATGCTGTACCCTACTTTGCAGTCATCTCATAATAGGCTAAATCTAGGATGTCTGTTCTAGATTATGAGCAATGCTTTATCCAAAAGCCATTAGCTTATTATTTACAGAAGATGGGGCCAGAGATATAAGATGCTCAAAAAAGCTCTAAAAGTAAACTTTTTTGTCCTCATATTGTTTAGATGTTCTGAGATTACAGTCTTTGTCTTAAAACATGGATTTATCAATCAGTATGATTAAATCAGATGACATCAAAGATCAGATATTTGAGTTGAGAAGTATTCATATATGCAGGGAATATTGTGCTTTATACGGTAGACTACTCAAAGCCAAGATACTTTGATAATTAGGACAATGTAATCAAAATAACTCTTAGAAGTAAAAGTATAAAGGTGTTTTCTATTATATGAAACTGAATCTGTACTTAAATGATGCAAAAAAAAAGCCATCATGACAAAATTATATTTCTCAGATTACAGTGTATGCCGGCATATAAGATGGGCATTTAATTTCAAATATTACACTGTGTCCATGTGCTGGTATTACGACTTCTGAAGCTTCATGTGGACAGTTATGAGGCTTAAATGCGTTGCAGTGAGTCCCTCAAATACCCTTATAAAACCATGTGTTTTATAGTCCAGCATTTACAGTAATACAACATCAGTTTACTGTTGCTTAGCCAGATGACTTATTGTGGCAGTTTGATGCTTAATTAAGATAGATGTTCTACATTCAATAAAGTTTAGAGACTGAATTTCAACAAAAATGTCTTCCATAAGCATCGATGTTGATAGAATCAAAAATATTTTTCTTTACCAAGAGCAAATAATCAGTTGGTTTTGGTACAACTTCTTTATGTAAAAGCTTTTGAACAAATATGATCCTCAGAAAAAGTAGCATTAAAGAAGGAAATGCAGTGATCAATTCCTGAAAGAACAAATATATTGATTGACAATTTCTTTATTGATTTTTATTTATTGCCCCACATATGCATATATGAAAATATTTTTGGAGGCAAGACAAAATGCACATATTTTGTCACAGTTGTTTAGTACAGGAATATCTTGAATAGTGCAGTTTTGAGTAGTACGGTTTTGATGTAGTACAGTTATGGTATTGCTGTACCAATTAATGTAACCCACAAGTACAAGCTGAAAAAGAAACAGATTAAATTATAATAAGACTTGAACAGTGTGGTTTTAAACAGTACAGAAAGTTTTGGAACAAATTAATTACACTAATCAAGGTATCCCTGTATTAAGTATAGAAATGAAGTGAAATATTTTTAAATTCTCAGAATTTGGTGGGAGTGGTCAAGTACAACAAGCTCCTTTGAAAAGTTAGAATCCTTTTTGAAATCTCATCTACTCAAAGAAATAGTGGGGCTTTCTAGATACAATATAAATTTGTTGATATTGAAAGGGAAGAAACACTGTCCTACTTCCCCAGAAAGAAAAAGGTAAGGTTCCCATTGCAATACATCACTGGCTGTGCTGAAGAACAGATATTTAAATCATTGTGTTTAATCTGTTATTTAATACAACAGTAGTTGGAAGGCAAGAATTATCCCATGTATTTACTTTGTCAAATAAACACTCTGACAAGATTTGGATATTTAGCTGGGTCGAAATCTTTTTATAACTTCAATGCTAATCTTGATTTTCACAAACCAACTGCTGTAAAATGTATACAAGTTAAGAGAACAGTTTCTTAGCCTTGGTATGGATGTATGGTTGTGTTAGTAAAACAGCCCCAAGTGTGTAAGGCTGGTTATCTCTGGCTAAAGTTGCCAGTTATTAATCACAATCACAAAAGGAAATCGTTGATGTTCATAAAACAAACAGAATTGTAAAGGTTGAGGCAGAAAAGCAGAAATAATTACATAATGATATTTATTTATAATAGCTATTATTAATTGAAGTAAGTATAAATGTTGGCTATCCATGTGCAAACTAATTGAAGAATCCCTCATATGAGACATTTTATCAATGTGATAGATAGTTTTAGTATTTGAAGAATAATAAATTTATCAGTCTACTAATTATGGATGAATTCGTACAAGTGAATCAGTCATTTAACCCTTCAATGGCAGTGTCATTTTTATTTAAGTCATTTTATATTTATCACAACTAAGAAATCTGTGTTTTTCATAAACTCTCTCTCTGTCTCTGTCTCTATTTGCCTGTCTCCGGTTTCCATAGCTTCCAAAACTTTTATTTCATTAAACCTTTACATATAATCATTATTTGAATGATACATTTACTTTTTTCAGTTGACCTGAGCATGAAACTTAGTGTTTGTATTTTGATCTAATCAACATGCAGATTACATTAGATTATTTGACTGGTGCATGATGTGTTGATATTTGCCTGAATACAATTGAGTTGAGTTGAGTTTGCTTTGCCATGTCAAGGTAAAGTGAAAGAAACATCATCAGATAATAAAACCTTGCTATTTGATTCAATGCCAGTGTTTGTGCACTGTCAATACTAACTTGACATATCCACCAAATTGACATTGCACTGCAAGTGAATGAACACATTTCCTTTTTGTGAGGTTTTTTTCTACCTTTTTTGTATTTTCAAATTCAAGTGTCTTCACTGACTGCCGACAGTTTTTTGATTGAAAAACAATCTGCAAACGTTTTATCTGATGCAATGATTTTTTAAAAAAACAAGAACTTTAAACACTGTATATCTTATTCTGTATTTTAGAGGTAATATTACTTTTTTTCTGGAAAATGTTTTATATGCAATAATTTTAGCATTTTTGAATGGTAACTGAACACTTACAAATTTCTACTTATTTATCTACCTGTATATTTTGAAATACCATTTGTGACACATGAAAATTAAACATAGCCAAATTATGTACATCTTTTAATTAAGAAAAACTATTAAAAAGGAAGTTTAAAACAATAAGCATATATTATTTTCATTCTAAGTTCACTGTTGATATCAAGCTTTTTATTCAGTCGGCTGAACCCTTTTAATATTACTTTCCTTGCTTATCATAAAGTTGAATTTTCAACAATAGTCTCAGAAGAGTATTATGAATTTGTTTTCAAATTTCTTTACAGAATAGTAAGACTGAGAAAGTACAAAGTATTAATTTTCTTATATTTATCAAAGATCTACATAAAATTCAAAATCTATTTGGTGATTTCTTATGTAAATTTGGATTCATGCATTATTAACCACTTTAATTGGCCAATAGAAATATTTATATTGTTTATAAAAAAAGATTCTACATAAGAAATCTTCATAATTTTCATATCTTCACACAGAAGACAATACTTGATGGTTTAAGCAGATATTTATGAATGATATTTCAAAATGTACAGGTAGACAAATAAGTAGAAATTTGTAAGTGATTTAAAGTTACCATTTAAAAATGCTAAAGTTGTTGAAAAACATTTGCCAAGAAGTAAATAATATTACATCTAAAATACAGAATAAGATGCAGTGTTCAAAAAGAAAATATTTTTAGTTTAAGTTTTTAGATGAATCTTAAAAACATAAAGATGTCAAACAGAAAAATTATTTAAAGCGGGGGTTGTTGTTAAAGCAGAAAGTCTGTTATAGCCAATGGTTGCCCCTCACTAAGAGCTAGTTCGGTAGTTTGCCACATTTAACAAACATTGTTCAGTAAATCCAAGGCAGTTTAGTTGCCCCTTGTTCTATTTTCAACCTTACCTCTTCACGCAAATGACTAATGTTATGTACAGTTCTATAAAATCTTATCTTACCATACTATTTGTCTATTTGGCATTTTGGATGCTATTTGGCACCCTTTTTTATTAATTCAAATTTGTTACAAAACTTTTAAGATAAACAAAAACAATTGCCTTGGTTATATTTTGAGTGGTAGTTACTTGCAATTACTATATAAGAAAAAAAGAAAAAACAAAAAATTTTATTTTTCCCCGGCTAAGGTCTGTGGAGAAAAAACTACTGGCTCTAAACATTTATAATTTTGATATGTTGTGACCATACCTCTTAGGAGTATTCAGTGCAAAAATGTTATGTTCACTAGTTTTTATTATTGTTGTTAGGCAAGGCTGCTTGGCACATTTTCTTTATTTTAATAATTTGATTCTACACTGTTTCTATTTGATTTTTTGAGATTATTTAACTTCTACAGTCTAAATACCAAGTACATACATAATAAAGATTAGAATCATAAACAATCATGGTTCAACATTACAAGAAAATGCAATATTAATAAACAAGAACCATAAGTTCAACAATGCATCCACCATCCAGGTAGAAGGAAGAGGAAGGTTCACCCAAAGGTCTGGACCAAGTTTCATATCAATCCAACATGATATGGCTGGGAAAATCGATATTTAGCATTACTAGTTGTGGTAGTAGTAGCAGGAGGAGGAGGAAAATGAGGATAGTTCACCCAAAGGTCTGGGCCAAGTTTCATATCAATTCAACATGATAATAAGGTTATTTATATATGAATGCAAGTACAATTTAAGGTAGAGAGCCAAATAGCCCCAAAGGCAGGGCTATTTGGCACTGGTTTTTGTCAGCCATTTCTTATAACAAATGAGCTTAACAAAAAGTAACATTTAGCATTTTGAAGTACAGAAGGCTCAAACTCAGCTATCGTTTTTTGTCTTTTGTTTACATTACTAGGCAAGTCAAATTTTTTTTAAAAATTCACTGCATTTATTTCGATGGTGGTGGTGGTTCAATTTTCTTTTTAGTATTCATATAATATTACATAAAAGGTGAATAAAAAGGTTTTTCCAACGAAAACTGCGATGTAAATTAAACCGATTTTTGACCAAGACTAATTGTATTAGTTTTAACTACTATTTACCTTCATGAAACACATAACATTACTTATTTGCTAATTCAGATATTAGGATGTCTGTCATTAAAGAATTAACAGACACAAAAATAAGTTAAAACCGAATCTTAATTGTCACTTTTTCTAAGTAAATGTTGCTGTCATAACTATGATTTGTATGTAAATTTCGTCCTCATTTTCAATTTATTTGCAGTAAATATACTTAAAGTTAAAAATTAAAAACAACTTTTTTATTTAAATTTCCTCTCATATTTCAGTTTGTTTGTAGTAAATTAAACAGTAAACTGAAGTGAGCATTCTGTAAGAAGTGCCAACTACAGCACGATCGCAATATACTACAAACAAAAACAGTAAATAATTTCAAGGACAAATACAACCATTTTACAACATAAAAAACAAAAAATTAGAGGAAAAATACTTAAACAGAGGCAAGATACAAGCAGAAATATGTGCATCATTCTTACTCACAAATTTTCATGTGGTTATTTACTTAAAAACAACACTTAATTTTACCTTCAAGTTTAATTAACACTACCTGAAAATACTCTCCCTCCTGGTGCTTATCCCCAGCTATTAATATATGAACCCTATGGCCATAAAACTTTGAGTTAAGTAAAGATTTAATGTTTTACAGCTGTAGGCTCCATATAGCTGGGTATTTTCAGTTAGTATCAAATAAAAACAATTGTATGCATTTGTATGGTCCACATGTTCGCTGCATTACTTCGTTCGATAAATCCAAACTCAGTTCAGATGGATCCATGAGGCCGTTAAATTCAAAATTTGTTATAGCGAGGGTTTACTGTATACATACTTTTTTTCCTTTGCTCAGAGTAATTTTAGTTTTTCATCTGTGAACTATTGTTGGATAAATTTGAAAGTGACTCTTTCTTCATTATCGTTTAAATGTCAACATTTGCAGTGATATAAATTTTTAAAAATATTTCAAGATTTTTTCTCTTAAATATGGCTTTTCCTTAGTTTTATTCTAATTACTTCCCACTTATTTACCTCTGTCAATAAAGTTGGAAAAGATATATGTATTCATTAGTGTTTGTCTGTCTGTCAGTTTGTTTGTCCACACAATATCTCCAAAGGTTCTCAATGAATTTCAATGACAGGTCGGCAATGGGCTATGGAAGAATTGATTAAATTTCCAAGAATTGTATTTACAGTTACCTCCCATGGAACATAGCTATATATCCACACAATATCTCCAAAATTTCTCAATGAATTTCAATGACATTTTCTGGAAGGGTAGGTCATGGGGTAAGAAAGGAATTTTTTTTGATTAAGAGATTTCTTTTCATTTTCTTTTATTATGTATTCACTCATGTTTGTCCACACAATATCTCCAAAAGCTTTTAGTGAATTTCAATGAAATTTTGTGGAAGGATGAACCATGGGCTAAGAATGAATTGATTAAATTTTAGGGTGGATCCAGGAATTCTTTACAGTTAACCCCCCCCCCTGTAATGTAGCTATATATGAATTTATTTTCCTTAAGTTTTCAGTAACAATGGCATTGACAGAGTTATGCACTCTCTGAGTGCTTTCTAGTTTTTTTTTTCATCTTTTAATACAACCCACATTAGGTAGGTAGAACCTGAACACCTGTTTTTATTGACAGGTTGACATGGAAACTTATCTTTCCCTCCCTATTTAGCTGACACTTTCAAAACACTCTTTCATAACAATGTCGAGAAATCCTTTTTGAAATCAGATTCTTTAGATTCTTGAGGAAATGAAAGACAAACACCAGTCCCTCACTCATTCAACTGCTGAACGAAAAGCACACCTTATTAGATCTAATTTTAGAATTAGCATTAGGGGAACATCTTAATTATACATTGAAGGTCTAGTCAATTCCTGCTTTTCATTTTATCCAATGTTTATAAGTATCAATAAAATTATTTTGAATTCTTTTAAGAAATAGTATCATTCTATTCAAAAGTGAAAATCTTCTGAGAAAGAGAAAAATTGTCTTGTTTACAATCATTCATTGCTTTTTATAAGCATTTTCAATTCATTTTTCAGCACTTCTTACCCTCCTACCTTGTTATTCACTTAAAAATCACATAAACAATATTTTGTACTCATATTAAAGTACAGTATTTGATGTTATATAAGAACACCCCCCCTTTAAAATGGTTCTAAAGGTAAATGTAAATGTTCAACCCCATATTGACCAGAACTTGAGGAGGAGTTTAAAACAACTGGGAACAAAATGAGAAGAATTCTGGGAAATGTGTTTATTCCTGCCGAAATAAGGGGGTAACATCCCTAAACAGATCATAAAGATAAAAGAGGCTCTAGAAGAGGTTGTTGACTACATCTACCTAGGACAGGTAATAAAGTTACAGAAAGTCCATGGCAGCGAAATAAAACAACGCATAAGGTTGAAAAGCATTCGGTATGAATAGAAACATATTGAAGAGCACCTTGCCAATGTGCTTAAAGCATAAAGTATACAATGAATGCATAATACCAGACATGTCTTTATGGATGCAAAACATGGAAATTAACAAAACAAACTGAAAACCAACTTAGAATCGCACAGAGAGCCATGGAAAGAGCAATGCTAGGGATAACTCTAAGAGATAACAATGCTAGGGATAACTCTAAGAGATAACAAGAGTTAGAAGGATATTATACAAATAATTAAGCAGCAAAAATTGAGATGGGCTTGTCATCTAGCAAGAAGAGATGACAATAGATGGGGCAAAAGAATCAATTGGTGCCCATGGGGCAGTAGGAAAAGACCAGATACAAGATGGAGGGATGAGATAGAAATGTTTGCCGGTAAGATGTGGCAGAGGTTAGCACAATCAAGGTCATCATGGAAGGAGATGGGAAAGGTCTTTGTCCAGCAGTGGACTTATGACGGCTGCAGCTGATGATGATGATATATGCAATCAAAAACAGTACTTTAAAAATGTTATTGTTAATTTCTGTTACTCTTTTGCTTGTGGGTAGGAAAACAAGAACAAAAATGAATAAAGCTAGAACTAGAAATTATTTTGGCTCATGCAGAATAGAATATTTATTTCATCTTTCTGGAGAGTTTATGTATTTTTATGCATCAAACAGTTACAATTTGCACTTTAATATTTGATTACATTCTGTTTGAAAAATCTCTCATAAATATACATTTCTTTGATATAAGTTGAAAAAGAAGACAATTTTTAACTAATAAAACAATTTCTTAGCTCTAAAAGAAAATCTGTGTCTTTACTCGAATTCAAGTAATAAATTATTGACTAAACAAAAATGTCCACATATTAGCACTCTTAGATTTGCTTGGATTCGTTACAATGTGTTTCCTAGGGATCAGTAGTCTCTTCTTAATAACAGTTAAATTATGAACAATAAAAAAGAGCTTCTTGCTCCTTTATATAGTTTTGCATGGTTTTAGTGTCTTTACTTTGCATTTCATTCTTCTATATCTTTTTTTACTGAACTTTCAATTATAATAGTATCACAAAATAATTATAAACATCATCAAAGCAAAGATTTAAATTTTTGTATTTTATGCCAAAAATGCATGCAATATATTTTCTTGTGAGCAGCTATGCTGGTAATGACTGTCACTGCTTACTTTCTATTATCTACATTTGGGAATCGATTCAAATATTTCCTCGAGAAAAAATTACAGACAGGTCTCGATTGATTTTTGTTGATCGCCTGCCAAGACTTGTATCGATGTTATTGTATGGAGAATGTCTTGCAAAATTTTTCTTTCATTTGAACATGGTCATCTGGTTAAAATCAAAGTATTGATAATATACTGGAACATTTCTTGTCAAGAAATCCAATAAAAACGTATTGATATATACTAAGTGACTTATTTTTTTTTGAAAGATTTAGACTTCTCTGATTCAGTAACTAAACTTTTTTTATAACAGTGTCTATATGAGTACATAGAGTACTGAGACCTCTAACGTTCAAACTATATGCATATACTAGTGTAAAACTTAAATTAAATAATGTTGGGGTTTTACAAGTGTAAGTATAAAGGCCCTACAATAATAATTTTAAAA
>VCCN01002354.1:824912-836310 GCA_006491835.1 Architeuthis dux | reverse complement strand
CATGAACTCTGTGTTTAAGATTGTCTCTCCCCTCCCTCCCACCACCCCTTCTCCTTTATAGTGTTTCATTTATATTCACATGTTTTTGGTGAAAGGCAATCGAATGATATACAAAAAAATGAAAGGAAAAAAAAAAATGCTCAATAACTTCCTAAGAAAACCTTCATTTGCCTTAGGTCTCAGGTGAAAGACTTGGTATATGATTGTATGACAATACAAATCAAAGAAAAGATGATGATGATGATGATGATGATGATGATGATGATGATCATGATGATGATGATCATGATGATGATCATGATGATGATGATCATCATCATCATCATCATCATCATCATCATCATCATCATCATCATCATCATCATCATCATCATCATCATCATCATCATCATCATCATCATCATCATCATCATCATCATCATCGGAGCTCTAGGACTTGTGAAAAAGGGAACAGAAAATTTCACCACCGTATCCCGGGTAACATCAACATCCATGTAGTCCGAAAGATCGCCTTACTTGGAACAGCGCATATACTACGGAAAGTGCTGTCGATAAGATGAAGACTCCCCAATAGCGCTCCAGGACCATACTTTGGACCCGGCTCTACAGGATGCAACAATGAACATTAAAGAAATAATAATAATAATAGAAACTAGTTGTAGTCCAGTGTGGAGAGAAATGCTGAACCCAGTTCCCCACATGGATGTCACATGATGTGACGGAATGATCCGATTGGCTGGAAGGGTTTTGACGTCATGATGAGAATCGAAGAAGATACAATTCTCCATTTTGAATGGCAGTAAAGGTGCAGACAGACATATCGCTCCCTACTTTTCTCTGGACTACATCAGCGAGGCCAAGAGAGGGATTCTGATGACTGAGCATCCCAGTATCTCCATACGCTTCGCCCAGGCATGCAACCTGGAGGGGACGTTCCATTGTCTGTAGAGAGAAGACAGAGGTCATTCATTCAAAGAACATTGAGAGAAAACAACATGTAAACATAGCGATCAGTCTAAAAGGCTGATATAGAGTTTTTATCAGCATTTTATGAGCAAAATGTTATTTCAACAGATATAAACTTTTGTCATAATCTCTGTTTAGGTTATTTTCAAAATGTAAAATTTAAACTGAATATTAATCCAAACTTATTCAAATAATTTTCTTTTAATTTTTTCAGGTAATTCACAATTGTTTAACTAAACCAACCAACAACAAGGTGGAGAAAAACTAGTAATCAGATAATCATGATAGCATAGCATTATTTCAATCTTAATCTTAAATATTATATACTGATTTACTTGGAGTAGTGTTCTCATCTTGGTGTGTTATAGTCATGACATTTCGACTGTTGTACCCTTCGCCCTTTGTCAGGTGTCTGTCTTAGATGGTAACCTTCTGGAAATTTCACCTATGACAGAAACCTGAAGAAGGCTGGAGGATACAACAGCAGAAATGTTGGGACTATAACAACCAAGATGTGGATACTAGTCTGAGTAAATCAGTGTATTATAATGATAATTACTAATCTCAGAAAGCCACAGAAAAATTTATGTGAAGTAGCATTAAATGGATTTGAATCCTTTCAGATAAATCTAGTCTGCATGATTGTTTTTATTTCTTTGTAATCTTCTTTTGAGCAAAAATATCCGCATATCTTTTGCTTAACTCTGAAAATGATGTTCTGATATCTTTTTATTCAGAAAAACCTCCCGTAGAAGCTGCCTTTGCTGGGTCGGAGTATTTAACTTATGATCTTTCGAGTCGGGGCGATTCTTTCATCAGCAGTATGGACCAGCTAACAATGTACTTCAAGACACGACAGGCAAATGGACTCTTATTTTATACAGGTGAGTCAGTACTTTAATTCTTTCAGGGTCTGAGAATCAGAATAATGAATAAAAGACTTAAGTTCTGATATATATTCAATATTAAAACTCATTTAAAAAGTTATACATTGATTTACTCAGACTAGAGTCCTCACCTTGGTTGTTATAGTCAAAATGTTTTGGCCATTGTACCCTATATGGGACACATGGCTGAGTGGATAAAAGTGTTGGTTAAGCATATTTAGTAACCTGCCTGGTGGTTGTGAGTTCAATCCCTGGGTCGGGCAGAAATGATATAGACAGGCAGACAAGCAACATCACAAGGACGAATTAACTAGGAAGAATTAAATGATATGAAATAACCTCTGGCATGGACAGCTGAAGGAGAACAATCTACTCTTATGGATTAAATAATGGGTTTTGTTCAAAATTCCAAGAAGGTTACCGACTATGACAGACACCTGAAGAGGCCAGAGGGTACAATGGCCGAAAAGTTGTGACTATAACAACCAAGATGAGATCACTAGTTTGAGTAAATCAATGTATAATAATGATAATTCCTCATCTCAGAAATTCAGAACAAAAAGTAATTTAAAAACATTTATTTGAAAAAAATTAAATTAATTTTATTGTCCATATTAATACATTCTTTTCCCTTGGAGAAAAAGCAAAGAATAGATTGTGTAGTTCATTCCATAAAAGATTGTGCCTGCAATTCGGTGGGGTTCTGCAATTTGGTGGGGTTCTACAAGAAGGAAACAGAAATGGAATATAGGAACACATGATGAAAAAGAAGAGAGTTTATTTTGTCAGTTTTAATTTCAACAAATTTGCTCACAAATCTGGTTGCCTTTTCTGGCATCCTTCTATGATAATGGGGAATTGAAATATGCCACATATGCCACATTTTCCACAATGAGCTCAAGGGCAAAAACCTCTTGTTTTTCAAAACATGACACTAAAACAATTTAAGTTTATTTACTGAATGTAATTTATTTTATTATGTTCTGTATCTATTCACCCTTTACAACTTTATGAACTTGTGTATAGCATGATTTCAATCCATCGAGATTTGATTGTACATTAAATAAAGAATTGTGGTTAAAAGCCAATTATGGCTTCAAATGTCTGCAATATGTTTTAGCTACTCTGTAGTTTCATTATTTTAAAAATGAATGCATAAAAAAACTAGAAAGCACTCAGAGAGGCAATACCTCTGTCAATGCCACTAGAAAATCTGAATCTGAAATTCATTTAGCACTTTTGGAGATATCTTGCGACAGGAAAAAAATTGGAGATATTCAGTGTTTTGGACATATAACTATAATGTAGGGAAGGTAATTGTGCATGGATCTGCTCCAGAATTTAATCACTTCTTCCTTTGCGTATTGGCCTCCCATCCAATCTGAAATAATTTCATTTAGAAATCTTTGAGATATCTTGTGGACAGGAAAAAATAATTGCCGATATTATGTGTTTGGGACATATATCTATAACTATGACGTAGGGAAGGTAATTGTGCATAGATCCACTCTAGAATTTAATCACTTCTTCCTTTGACTATTGTCCTCCCTTCCAATCTGAATGAAAGAACCTTTGGAGATATATTGTGGGCAGGAAAAATACAAAGCAACAAACCAACAAATATACAAATAAACCAACTAACAGATGCAACAAAAAAACTCCTGGCCTGAATGAGTTTATCTAGGAATATCTGCTATTTAAAATTAGAGAAAGGTTAAAAAAAAAAACCTTTTGAATAGATTTGCCTTCTTCAATTGTAGAATGGAGACGATAGTATTGTTATTACTTTTTAGGAATAGGAGCCAAGCATATAGTTATTATATTGTCTTATCCTTATTAGGATGAAGATAATTAGGTGACCTATGATGTAAGCTGTTTCTTCTGCTTCTCATTTTTCTTTTATATAAAAAGGATTTTTACTGATGTATTTTTTCTTATTAGCTCTTGTACCAGTTGAATCCTTTGTCAGCTAGATTCAGAGATAGCCAACATTGGAGCAACACTGATTGGTTTATTTTGCACATGACAAGTTACTTAACAAAGGAAATGAGGTCAACTGTAGATCCTGTAGATGAAATTGTATAAGGGTGATTTGATCAAACAATTAGCCAATAACATTCTGTGATAGTTTTAATAATTGTTTCAGTCATCTGTCATTATGAAAAATGATAATCACTCATCAGGTTTATTCCATGAATCTTTTACCACAACTTCCTTTTTCAAACAAGACAATAGAATTCTCCAATTCAGTTTAGTTTGTATCTTCAATTACTGGCAAATCAGTATTGAGAAAAGTACAAAGTAGCATTCATGGTAGTTTTCATCCACTTGGGACAATCTGTCATATCAACACTGTTCTTAAATATAATAGGGGATGTAGTCATGTTGGAAGGTCTGGTTAGCACTCATCTGAGTAAATGCAGTTAGAAGAGGTTGTTGTAAAGAGAAAATTAGGGTCTTTGTCTTTCTTTCTTAGGATTGCTGCTGCTTTAGAATATTTGTTTCATTTGTACAAAACTAATTGATGATATGATTTTGATTTGATAGGTTCTCAATGAACAGTTGTAACTTTCTGAACATAATTTGTTCAGTTTTGCTATGACTATAACATCTGTTGGGCTGATATTGTAGCTTTGATAGTTTTCATTATATTTCATTCTGCTGTAGATCTAAAGCCGGTTTTGGTAATCATTACACAAATATTTCTTTTGCTTTCCTTAGGACCAAAAGAAACATGGTTCTGAAACTGAATATTATTTCATTCTTTCCTTACAAAAAATGGATGAGGAGAAAAATATCAATTTTCACAGATGTTTAATACATTCAAATAGGATTCTTGACTCTTATTGAAACTTATAGTTCTTGTAAACTTTATTTAACAATGCAGAAATGTTTCACTGAATCTTAATCTAATTGAATGCTGTTTTGATTGTTATTTTCCCCAAATGTTTATATCTGGTCCATGCTTGAAGGAATGCCTGAACTGAAAGGTAGGCTAAGTAGCACAAAACTGTTTCAGCACCGATTCCCTTGACGAACAGCTTTCAGCTAAATGCACATGAATGCACATGACATGAACATAGTTGAAACATTTTGCAAGCAGTTTTACTTCATTAAAAAGGTTCTCTTGAATTGTAGAAATTCTTTGTCCAAAGGAAAAGAAATGTTTCATCATTTTTGATTGGCATTGAATATGAAATATTTGAAATATGATCCTTTATGGTATAATGAACAGAAATCCTTCTTTGAACCTGATAATAAATTGATTGCCTAGTTAATTCATTTCATGGTCAAAGCAGCTTAAACAAAAAGAGAATTATCAGGAAATAAGATTATGCTTAAAGGTACACCGATGTGATAGAATATTATTCTGATTTTGAGCCACTTTCACTAATAAGCAATTATTCATTCATCCCATAGCAAATTAAGGCCTCATTTTGTGCAAGTGCTAATAAATTTTCTTTTTTTGTTCTACTAAGCTCATCATCTTTTGTTAGGTAAAGTATAGCTACCTGAAATCTCAATCTATCTTACTATTAAATAAAAATTGATGCAATATGGCATAGGAGGAAGGCATGAATCATTTATGCTCTGTTTTGAAATATTTAGCAAGTAGGGAAAGCTCAGTTCAGACTGGAAATAAAATTAGAGCAATATTTTGAATAGAACAAAAAGACAAATGCTCTTCCTTATTTACTTTCCTTTCAAAAACTGTTGAAGTCAAATCAGTCCTCTAGATAAATAAAAACTGGCTTCACTTAATTAATATAGGCTTTTCAATCAATTCTGAATGACTGATATAATACTTATTTTTTCTAGTAGTGAGATTTACAGACTTTGTACAATTCTTTATAAATCTAAGAAAATATTGTCTTTTTCCATTGCCTTTGACTGACAAATATCACAGCCATCAACAATTTGTTGGATGGACATGATTTTCTTGCTCATCATTTTTGATAACTTTTTTCAACTTTATGGCACATTTCAGGCTTAGCCATAATTCTTTTAAATATTCTGCTTTGTAGTTTGATCAACACTACTTGAGATTATGTTTTGCATGTCTTTAAAGCAAAGTACACTAATAGATATACTATAAATGATAGTAAATGTCAAAAATCTTTCAGGTTTTGTAATGTAAGTAAGTAAATCTTCTGAAGTTATTTACACATCAATTTTATTGAATTGAATTAGGATTGAAATAATGAGAAATATTTAATTCTAAACAATGATTTAAAATTGTTCTAAATACTACATTTACAAAACCCATTGCAATGGGGGTGGGTGGGCTATTTAAACATTTTCTTTTACTCTATCTGTCTAATTAGACAATGGATAAAATAGATGTTTGTTTTTAAGGTTAATTTATGATTACTTCGGATTATTTGGGTTTTTTTATTCATAAAATCTTTTTATATAGATATTTAAAAATCTTTTTTAATTTTAACTTAGCAGGGGTGATCCAGTTTCCCTGGGTGGGGATCCAGGGGAACTGGATCACCCCTGCTCAGTCTAAGCACAATTAAAAAAGATTTTTAAATATCTATATGAAAAGATTTTATGAATAAAAAAACCCAAATAATCCCAAGATTATCCATGTCTGTATTGGTTAAAACTAATAATTCCCTAAAGTCATAGGAAAACAAATACTCTTATCAGTTTTTTTAGGAAGATATCCAATGAAACACCATACATATAGACAGATTCTAATGCATTTAACCTCTTCTTTAAAAAAAGAAGATTGGAATCCTCAGTAGTTACAAAGTCCTTCTTTTGCCAGCTCTTTGTCTTTCAGACTGTGCACTGCACATTTGGTTATCATATTTTTCCAAGCATTTCTTAAAATGTAGATGGCTTTCTTAAAATTTGGGTCTCGTCTTATATGAAGGTCACCTTATATTCCAAAATATATTGTATATTGTCTTTTGGAGTCCATTTTTAAATTCATTAAGTATACTAATGAAAAATATATGCTTAGGCTTCAGTAAATGTGAAATAGTTTGATCACAGACCTGTTTTGAAACAGCACTGAGAAAATCTTTTTCTTATAATCAGTTAAAAACTGTTCATGAGGAGCATTTAGCAATAAATAGATGATTTTTTCATAGCAATTAAACACAAATTGGATTTTTACGGATTTAACCCACATTTGGGGCAAGTGGCCCCACATAAAGTAAAAACCTACATTATGACCATAGATGCCCGAAAAAAATAGGTCTACATGATTTAATACATACATACATACATTTAAGGCAAGTATTACATGACCAAGCATACAATCATATCAGTAAAAAAGTTGATAGGAAATAAAAGTTTATCTTTGACAAAAACAGGTTGAAGCAACAATATCATCTGAGTCTGTGTTGTTATTGTCATGATTCTTGGGCTTTAAAAATCCTGGAATCATCTGCATAATTCTTGCATAGATAGTTTATCATCCATAAAAGGATGACTTTTGTAAATAAACCAAAGTCACCTCAGTTTACGGTATTGTGAATATAATTCAATAAGGTGGGACCACTTGCCCCAGAGGGTTTATTGTCCAAATTACTTTACTTTAAAAATCTATAGTTTTGCACGAAATTTCAGATATTTCAGTACATTTTTTCTATCCTTACCAAGTAATTACATTTTCCCCTTTGGAAAAAATCAAAATTTAAGAAATCGTATAACTAAAGAAAAAATACTCACCAAGTTAGCAGAGTCTGCAAAAAACATGCTGTATTTTAGGGCAAACAGCTAGTCTACTTAGCACAGAAACCTCAAGAAAAAAAATTAAATATTAATTGAGCTAATTGGATTTTTAATAAGTGAGCCCATTTACCCCATTGACGGCCCACTTACACCGTCTTGCTTGTCAAAAAGTAACTTTGAAACATGTTTACCTACCCTATTTTAATTCATATAGCTTTCAATCATCAATTATTGGCTTTTTTCCAATTATCATCAAGTTTGTATGCCTTTAGTTTTTGCACACCACCCAATAAAAACTGTTCTCAGCATCCTTAATACTTGTTAAGACTCTTTTAGCTTTCATTAATAATATAGACACTTTTTGGATAGAGAAACAGCTGTAGTTAACTTTGGTACTGCATAAACCTTTTTTATAATTTACAATGTACAGTTAGTTTCACATTTCAGTTTTCTTCAATTTAATAAATGAATGATACATGTTGATGTTTTCAATATCAAGTCAAATAAATCAAAATCTGCCTCTTTCAGTTTAGGTTTTAAACATGTTCCCCTCATAGTGTCAAATATCAATAATTTTTCTCTAAGTGATTTACACTAATAACTGCCAAACTATTCTTCAACAATCTCCTACTCGCATAAGAAGTTTCCATAATCAATCGATTACCAGAGCTGCTGTTCCTCCTCTTGGCAAGATATGCAACAGTTTGCTAACCTTTTTTATAGTGCAGTTATTTCTTAATCAAGAAAAGGTATTATTAAGAATAGAAAACCCACACATTTAACCGGACAAGCACTAAGGCACTTAGTATCAGGGTTGCCCGATTAGTTTTCTCAAATTCGGACAAACTCGGTCAACCCTGCTCCAAATCTGTCAAAATCAGACAGAAAAAAATTGATTATAGTCTCTTTGTTAGATAAATGTGTTTATGATTGTTGAGTACATATTGAAATGTTTGAAGTTGTCATTTTTCAGTGTCACCATCATAAAATGACATTGTACATTGCGAGTTATTTTACAGGTGATCGTGGCGAATACTTCAATGTTGCTTTGATAGATGGCACTGTGGATTTGTCAGTCAACCTTGGATCTGGAAAATATGATGCAAATATTAACATCCCAGATCAAAGGTTTGATGATAACAAGTGGCATCATGTTGTTGTTACCAGAGAATCAAGAGAGGTAAGTTACTTGTTGCTGTTACATAATAGTAATGTCTTCATTAATATGTGTATCAAGTCCCAATGATTCTAAAATAACATTATTTTCTGTCGAATCCCTGCTGTGGTGATGGTTATTAGTTTCCTTCCAAGGTTTTGCATCCTCAAAGTTTACAAGCAAATAAACTATGGTCTATAATAAGAAACCATCAACCAAACTGTCAACATAGGATTCTTCAGTCTTTAAGTGATTCTGCCTGACTGGCTGGCTATGTATGTGTCACGAGAAGAGTCATTAACAATCAAAGAGTTTTTTTGAGAATTGTACTTGTGATTTCTATTGTTCCCACAATGTTTGCTATGATTTTATACTTGACACTATCAGAAAAAGAGTCTTTCTCTTTACATACAGATAGTACACCATAGAATGGATTGGCCAAAACATTGTGGGAACAACAAAAATAACAAGAAGAATGAGTTCACTTGACTGGAAAACTGTTTGATTGTTAAATAAACTAGTGTTTTGAAGAAAAAGAATATGATATTATGAGAGCAAATTTCCAAACTGGAGAAATGATTATTAAAATGATCACAAAATCATTTGCAACAGATTTGTAATCTTTATAACTTAGTGACTATTTAAAATCAAAACTAATGTTATGGTCAAATAAATAAATCACCTATTCTTATGGAGATTTTGTTTTTTCTTATATAAATAGCCATTTTATTTGCCTTGATAATTTTATTTTTTATTCCTATTGGATATTAGATGATCACAAGTTCCCTTAAAAAGGTTCCATTATAGAAAATGAGGATGAAAAGAAGTTGTATGGCTATGATATTGTGTTAAATCCACCTATTGTAAAGCTCTTTTCTGATTTTTTTTTTACTATTATTGCTAAATTTTGAATTTATTTTATTTTTTATAGGTATTTACAAAAGCCTTTCTTCTAATTGAAATGTTTTTATCTGAATTGTAAATGGGAATTATAATTGATATTCCCTTGTGCTACTCTTATTCTTCCACCACAGCAGGGTTTTCACAAATTGTGTTTAGTATTAATTTACTTGCACAGAAGAAATCTTTTCATATTGTGAAAGAAACATCTTTGCACCTCTGATGGGCAATTTTTGAATTGCAATTATTATATTTATTCTTAACTGTGTGACAAACTGCTGCTTTTTCGGAACATTTCTTAACAACATCTGTAAATACTGAAGTTTAGACTTTTGAATTCTTCTCTTTATTCTTAAATAGTCACTAATATATTTCCTCCATTAAAGTTGTTCACTTGAATCTTTGATTGCAATCTCTGCAGCTCTACAAGGCTGTTATTTATGATCGAGGAGAGAAAACTAATTTTATTTTTATTTTTGTTTGTTTCTTCTCTCTTTTCTGGTACTTGTTTTTGTCTCTAATCATGTGCATATGGTTCAACAAAGATATATTTTCTTCAGTTTCTAATTCAGGCCAATAGGGTTTTGCTTTCTAGGAGAGAAAAATACAAAATCAGATACAGAATTATTATTATTAAGATATCTTTAATCTTTCATCTGATTTAAATTTCAGTCAGATTAACAAATATTATGAGTAAATTAAGTTTAAGGATACATCCTTGTTTATTACTGGAAGTTATTTAAAATTTTTGCTTGTGGATAAATTAAATTTTTCTGTCTCTTTTCTTAAAGCAGTTTGTATGAGATAATTTCAAAGAGGATACAACATTAAATGTTTACAGATTTACTTTATTTAATCTTTATTTCATAGTTATGTGATATTTTACAAATCTGATAATTTTTTTCAAATTGTTTTTCTTCAATACTTGACATAGGTCTTTCAGCCGACAAATCCTAAAGTAAAATTTTTTGATAAAATTTAACATTTTCTTCCTAGCTTTTTATTTTGTGCATTTTTGCACTATCTTTGCTTGTCTTCTATTCCTTAATCATTTTTTTAGGCTGAATATTTTTTAAATCAAATAATATTGTAAATTAGATTTTTTTCTTTTGCACATGTTTCTTCTTTCTCTTTCACATCTAAGTGTACATGTAGATATGTATGTTGATGGGAAATTTTTGTGGCTTACATATGCATTTTTCAAGAAATAAAAGCTCATCAATTAGATAACTTTTTCTCAAGGAGAGAAAAATAGTCTTGAGATGTTTTCGTGCTTAAGATTTTAATAAAGAAAGGTTTACTGATTTAACATTGACAAAACAATTCTGCCTGCACACTTTTGTAAAAGTCTAAGACAATATACTGAATATTTTACTGAATTGGTCTATTGTTTTTTTTATTAATTCTTAGGAAAAAAATGGATTAATCTGATGCAGCATTAAAAATTCCATACAATGCAAATTTGGAAAGTAGAGATTTACTTAACAAAGATAAATGGAATTGCAATTTGATTTTTGAAATTTGAAAGTCTATTTTATTGTTTTTGTGCAGAAAGATTATTGCTATAGTACGAGCTATTTTCAGATTTGATGATTGAGAACAAAGTCCAATATCCTCAAAGTAGGAAGTAATTTTGTTAATTATTAATCTTTTTTATTATTCACTTTTGTTCTTGTGGATGAGATCACGTTTGCTTGATTAAAAAAGTGATGTACTATTATCAATTATCTCTTCTGCATCTTGTTGCTTTTTTTTTCTCTCTTGGACATTTACATTAATACCTTTATGACCATTTATA
>VCCN01002354.1:784282-813317 GCA_006491835.1 Architeuthis dux | reverse complement strand
GTGTGAATTATCCGTAAATTAAGTCTGCTCAGATGAAAGAGCTTTTTCACAATGTAATCTGTTTAATCTTAACAAGACTCATGTTATTATTGTTTGACAATATCTTCTAAATGTGAGATTTACAACTTCATACATTCTTGATTGCCTCTTTAAAATAGAAAATTTAAAATTTTCTATTATTAACATTATTATTGTGATTTAATTAGTTCATAATTTATAATAAGTTTGATAAGAAATCGTATATATTAGAATATGTATATTTATTATTATGATTTAATTAGTTCATAAGTTATCGTATAAATTTTCCCAATCAAATGATTAATTGCAAGACAGTTTTCAAAAATATTTTTTGCAGGAAATTTTGAAATGTTCTTATATTTTTTGCTTATTCAAAAAAAACTGATTTCAATATCATTTTAGGTATATTTTGCTTGTAATTATTTATCTGAGAATAAATTTCATTTTTCAAAATTAATTTCTGTACCTTATAGTTAAGTAATTACAAAACATAAATGATTTTGTTAATGTGGTGTTTTTTCCTTGAATTCTCATGAAAATTTATAAATAAATTATTACTTACTGTTTCAGTCCATCAAATCTTAATCTTTGTTATTTGAAAACTTTTCTGTATCATGTCTCGTAGTAGATATATTTTTCTTATTTAATTTTATTGTCAATTTAAGGTGTTCTAAGGAATAGGTTTTTTCAGTGATGTAATAATGCAGTCATTAGTATATTATCTTTAAATTATTTAACAGTACATTCAAGTTGATTCCATTTAGTCTTAGTTGACAGTTGCAAAATCAGATTACGTAGAATCAATTTTAAAATGTTTAAGTAAAATCTTTTCAAAGATTTAAACACAGGTATCATAGAAAAATGTACAGCAAACAATTTGAAAACTAGACAATGAGAATAATTTGCCAAAACCTGGTAGGTAATCTATATTTCACTCACAAATAAGAAAGTGTGGTGGATTTTCTTTATATTGGGATGATGTTGTGATATTATCAAAATTGATTGTTATTCAAATAGTTGTTTTTTTCACTTATTCATATTCTCTCATACGTTATTGGGCTTTCAACAGCCAAATTAGTCTAATATCTTAAATATCTAATATCTCATTCAATATAAATTATATTTATTAAATGTGGGGGTTGCCCTTAAATTTTCTGACTACTTGGATTTATTTTATTCAAAGCAACTTTACTTATGCAAAAAGAGTAAACATTATTTGCTCTACTTTCTTTTTTTATTTTAAGAAATACATTTTTATTGTTATTTTCATTCAAAAAAATGTAAGTAAAATAAAATTTGAAAATATAGTAATCCAGTATCGTCTACTATATTTGAAAGCATTAATTATGTATTGATTATAAAATGTCTCCATTTGTATATTCCTTATTCCAACAAGTAATACAAATAGACAGATAAATAATGAATCTTTGCAATCTTGATCCTTAAAATAAAACATAGCCCATTATAGTTGCTATTACTGATTTTTATTTGAAATAAACATTCTATAAAAATAACCTATGAAGTCAAACTATTATTTTGCATAAAGTGTATAGATTTTAAGATAATTTTAGTGGACATTAATTGACTCAATGAGTCTAACTTTTTTTTTTTTAGAGCCTTTTATATGATCTTTGAGAAATCTTTAAAGCTTACATTTTTTTTCTTCTGAATCCTTTACCTTAGAATCAATCATCTATAACCAATAAATTCACTGAGAGATTAATATTTGGGACAAAAATGTCAATGCATGCAAGATCCAAAATTCACAATCTGTCTCTATAATTCTTTGATAATATTTATTCAAAAAATGTTTAAGTTTATTAACAACTACCAGGACATGTCATTATTGCCAAAATAGTTTTATAAAAAAATCTTCAATTTTGGGCAATATTATTTAAATGTTTCTCATATCACATTCTATTTTTCATTAGTCTTTAAATCTATTGTTTTAGGCTTCTCCATTTTAATTGTATGAGAAAATATTTCAAATGTTTGTCACTAGTATAGTCATGAACTAATAAACATTTCTTTGTACAATTTTGTATAATAGAATATTATTGGCATTAATCTTTCATTTATGTACAGTAAAGAGATGAATGATTTTCTTGTTTTACAGTCAAGTAGAAGATTGAAAGAAAGTGGTATTAAATACACAACCATCCCTCACATACTTGACATACAACATTAAGAATAATAGATCTCAGAGTTTAATTTCAATTAGGGAAAAAAGGAAACAGCTTTTTACAAAAGTTACTTCCAATAGATTTTTATTGTTTTTATTCAGACATAAAATTCTCATTTAAGAACCTTTTAAAAGTTCATTTATTTCAAATCTATTATGTGTTACTTGTTCTAAACTGATCTGTTTTTGTTGTAAATTTAACCTGAATGTGTTCAGATAAACTAAAAATGCAATAGTTTTTTACTTGAAAATGTATCTACTTGAAGAAAAACAAACAATCTTTCCATGAGAAAATGCATTTATTAAAGGAGCTGGAGAGATACAGAGTAAATCTTGTATGATTTTATTGTGAATATTTTTTACCATAATTTTTTCAAATATAGTTTTGGTTGAAGCCTATACAATTTACTAAAGAATTTCATGCATTGATGTGTGGCATCTTTGTCTTGTTACACTACACTCTGAACCTTGATGTACTAGACTCTGAACCTTGATGTAATTTGCTTCACTACATTAAATGCAAACCTTTCTACAGACATACACTCAAATCTACTAGACTAGCCAACATTATTCTGAAAATATAATATAAAAAACATGAAGGTTTCAGCATCTTGGACCAATAATCATTATCCAGTTCCATGTCCAGCACAACATATAACTATTCTCTCTACTATCACTTAAATTATATTTTTCAATGCATTTACAAAACTTATTTTTGTGATCAACTGATAATTTTGTACAAATTCCTATGCATCATGTTATAGGATAAAACATCCTCTATACAATATTTCCCTGTTTTGCATTAGATTCATATGGGTTTTATTATTTTTACCCCAAACCATCAAAAAGATTTTTCTTTTCACAATCTGTTTTTATCATAGATGTCAAAAGAAGAAACATAAGGAACAGAATCAGAAACAAAACAATTACAAGAATACAATTCATATATTTTACTACTGCTGTGTGAAACAACAAAGTTATTAATGATTGAATTTCATTTTACCCATGTAAACTGTATCTGTTAATCGGGGTAATTGACAGCTATACCACATCTGCCTTGTTACAAGATGTCTCATAATGTCTGCTAGTTTGTCAGGCAAAATGTTTTTAAGGGTTTTTTAGCATTTTTCAGTGAACCTTTAAATGAGAAGCCTTGTGCTTTTTTTAATTTCTTTTTTTGAGCTGATAATCTGCAAATAAAATCCTGTCTGTCTCTGTGTGCATCTTTTCAGAATCTCTATTTGTTAATTCATCCATGTGCCCCATATAGAAATAGAAGTAACATCATCCCTGTGCCTCATATAGAAATAGAGGTAACATCATCATTGTGGCTTATAAAGATCCAGATTGTTCTCTTCTGTTCAGAGACTCCCACAAACAGAAATGAATAAAGACAAACATACCTCTTCTCATTATCCAATAAGAGATAGGTTTAAAACAATACAGTGTATTTTGAAGGAATCTCTAAACTATCCATGCTTAAAGTGATTGTGTTAATTTAGAATTACCTACTTTGTTATTGCTAACCACTGGAAATTGAATTTGACTGATCCTCTCTCCTCCTCTTTACCTCTGCATGAAATGATATAGTTCAAGCTTAAAGTGATGAAGTTCAGTGATCAAGTTGTTGACCTCCCCGAATGCATTTTTAGAATGCTCATCTTTACAATATTTGTCTTTCTCTATAGACTTTTGTGTGTCATTAGAGGTCAGTCTTTTGCATGAATTTGTATGATTTACATTGAAAGATCTGAGTTGGTTTTCCATCAGCTCAACTTCATCGATCTAAGAAGAAGCATGATGCATAGAGATATTTATCCCATTTGTCTATGCCAGCTCCTCAGATAATTTGCTCTGCCTTTGTTTCCAGCTGTTCTGCATTAACTTTACTATTTTTGAGTATGTTGAGACCCCCCACCCCCGCCCAACCTCAAGTCAGACAAAGCACAAACACACACACACATACACACATATATATATAAAATGAAAGATTTAAGATTAATTTTTTCAATATCCTATCCTTATATTCCTATTTTGCCTTAAGATTCAGCCTTGTTAGTATCCAATTCTTTCTAGTTTCTTCTCTCTCTCTCTCTCTCTCTCTCTCTCTCTCTCTCTCTCTCTCTCTCTCTCTCTCTCTCTCTCTCTCTCTTTTCATACTGCCTTTTGAGGAGTGAACTCAACTAGGAAAGATTGTGCGTTTCTTCTCCTGTAGAAATCAATTGATTTCTTTTTGTATTTTGTTTATTTTCTGACCAGTCATTGTCTTGGTGGATTTTATTATTGTAGTGACATTTTGAATATTTCACAAAGATGATATGATAATTCAAATTCTCATATTGTTCCAAATCAGTCAAACTCCTGAAATAAATGTGTCTGTCCTAACCAGCAGTACTATGAATGGCTTTTGTTCATGTTTTCTTTCTTTATTGGTTATAATATAGGTTTTTTCTTGGATAAGATTACTGCGAATTTGTACTGCTTGTGTTCAGTGTAATATCTATAGTTACATGAACTGCACTTTTGCAGATGGGCCTGGTTCCTTAGGAACCACCTGACTCCCTTAGCCATTGCAATTCTTTTAGTTATACATTCAAGGAAAAAGAAACATTTTTACTCTTTGTTATTATTTTATTGTCAAGATTTGAAATTGTTCTTTTTACAATATTTCAAGTCTTTTCTTCTAGACCAAATTTGCTTCCTGAAAATTCATGAATTTCTAATGTTTTATTAAACATCATAATCCTTCTGTTCTCAACAAAGGAAATTTGGTATACACTGTAAAACTAAATAAAATTATCAGAATTATTCTCTTAGAAATACAATTGGGTTTTTATATAAATTACGCATGGAATCTGGTCATGAAAGGTTATTTACTTATTTAATAACAGTTAGTTGTTCCCTTTATATGAAAGTAAATAAACAGATCTCTGATAGAATATACATTTGCATTTTAGACAACTTATTTTCAAGGATCATTTTAAAAATAAAGTCTGTTTAAACAACATAAGCATTAGTTTATTCATTATTTACTGGATATCCCTATATTTTAACTCTCATTTCTCCTAGAATATATTTAACTAGTTCCATAATATTTTTTTAATTTAAAATCATGTATTTTAGTAAATATTCAGGTGGATTTTCAATTATTATCTATAATAATCAACACATTGCATTAAATTTAACTTGGAATAGAGATACACAATGTTGGCACTATCTGCTCTGTAGAAATCAAATAAATTACTTTGGGTTACATTTTGACTTTTGATTTTCCTTAGTGTTCATTGTAAATAAGGAATATTTTCCTTTCCTTTTTTCAAAATGTCTTACCATTTTAGTTTTATTTTGTTGCTATTACTGAAAGTAAAAAAGTTGAATTGCTATTTCATTTTCTTAAGAGAAATTTCACTGAATATTTTGTCTCAGAAAGCAGTCATATTAACTAAGATATTTTAGCTAAGCATGAATCATTATAATTGCCTTAAGTGGCCATATATATATTTCTCTTGCCAGTGCACTATATGAATCATTTTTTAAACCTTATAAAAACACTTGTAGTTTTGGTGAATCTCCCCAAATACTTCATTCTATAACCATTGTTCTGTTCACCACTTCTTTCTAGATAATCTTTTAATCTTTTATTACTTAGTCTGGTTGATATTCTGGCACAGATGAATCTTATAAATTATTCCACAAAACACACTTATTTCCCTACATTCTTACTGGCATTAAAACTTTGTTTAAATATTTTTTCTGATGTCAGAAATTCAGATTATCTGCAATAAATTGGTATTTAGAAGCAAACTGTATTGCCTAAAAGTAACACTATAGACCAAAACCAGAGTCAACTACAATAGATAGTTAACTAACCAATTTGTATACAAAAAAAACATAAAATTACAAACATTGAACTTTCTGCTGATTATCTAATCTGCCTCTTAATTCCTTTAAATACAGATCTTATCTTCTCTTGAAATTTTTGTTTTTAACTACCATTACATATAAAATTACTGATTTTATTAGGAAATTCTATTGAATTGTGTAATGTTATTACAACTGCTGAGTCTTTGTTGTTGGTGTATTTTTGTGTCTTCTTTATTTTTAATAGGTTTATTGAAAAAAAACCTCTCATGGAAGCTCTTGTTTGTATTTTCTATTTCATTATGGACATTTAGTTATCAATTTCATGAAGATCATCAGTGACAGCTTCAAGTGGAACCTCATATTTTTTTACTTTTCTTAGATTTCCATTGTTGGTCATATTTTATAAGACTGTGTGTTTCTACTTAGAACAATTTCAACTTTTATTTATTCCTTACTTTCCCAACTCTTCAACTGCAACATTCTCCTTTCACTTAACAAAAGAGAAATAGTCAGATATTAAAACCTCTAATTGTTTTGTAACGCATAAAATCAATGTTTCTGATGTAATTATCAATATTTTTGTTAGTTATTCAAGTAGAACCAATGTTTGTCTTGTACCTTTTGTATTTTTGTTGATTGTGTGTCATTGTAAAGCTCTAATGTAAGTCCATGTGAAATTTTAAAAAAAATGTAACTTAGCTTACTTTCTTCTTTTTTCTATTGGTTCTTTGCACTGAATCTCTTACCGCTTTGATCCCTTCCCCTGCATTTCTGTAATGGTGGACTTAGAAGTGGATGTTGTAAGAACTGTTTATTTATTAGGAAGATTTACAGCATTGGTTTCTGTTACATATTTGGCCATTTGTTCAACAATGGTTCTCCAATAGTAACAGCATGGCATGTTTTAGTCTTGCTAGTCCTTAATGAAGCATGTCTATTTCGCATGGAAACTATAACTTGGAATTACGCATTATTTCCCAATCATTTAGGTGTTACCCATACAAAATGAATACCTAAACATTTTCATCAGCAAAAAGGGATTACTTCTCCTTTTTGTCTTTGCTTTGGTAAGCACTTGGGTGGGGGGGTGAGATGAACCTTATCGTTAATGAACATGGCCAGCATATCGTTTAGAAACCTATAAAAATCTTCTCTTCTTCCTTCTCATATCTGATATTTCAGCTCTTACAAAAATGAATATCTTAATAATAAAATGTCTTTTATAATGGATAAATTGAAAGCAATCATAAAAGTCATTGATGCTATTTTGATGTTTGTTTTGTATGAAGACATTTTATGAATCTATGTTATCTGCAAACTATAAGAATAATATTGTTATCATTGCTCAAAGAAGCTGAAAAGAAGATGATTGAAAAGCAATCAAAATATTCAGATTTTCTTATCACTTCTTTGATAGAATTAATGAACAACTGATGCAAAGAAGTTTTCATACACCTGACTAAAGTATAAATATTATGATTTTTCAAATATTATTTTCTAAGAACATTCTAGTTGAAAGCTTATGCAACATCCTCCATTTTCAACTCTGCTGTGGCTTATCCATATGAATGCTTCCTTTTGCATCAAATTATTTAAAATCTGAACGTTATAGATTTGAACCATTTTGGCTTAACCCATATTACTGATTCTTGTTTCTTTTTGTTTGTTTCATAAATTGACTGTTCAATGATTATTATTATTATTATTATTTTTGCACATTTTCTTTATATTCAAATAAGGACATTGCAAAACTGGCATGTTAAGATTATTTAATTTTCAAAACTGTTTATTGGATATTTAATGCATGAGTTTATTTTTTACCTAAGCATGACCTTTTTACCAAGTATCTATGATCTTCATTTATTTGTTTCTTTGATTTTATTATAATGAACACTGCAAGATGTTATATGTTACTGAGCAATGTCCTGAAAACAATGCTTTTAAGGTCTAGTAAATGTTTTCAATATTCTTCTCATAAGTGATTTATTTTATTCTGAAAATCAAGCTGTGAAAAAATCAATTCTATTGTATTATATATTTTGTACAAGTAATAATTAAATACACTTTAAAAACAGTATATTGAGGTTTAATTTTTTATTTCAATTAGTTGCATATTCTTTGCTTTATCAGCTTATTTGACAATGAATGACATTAATTTCAATTTTGTAAATATATAGTAGAAATGAAAATCTTATCTAAAAACAATGTTGCTTCCATATTATTATCAGCAGTTATGAGGATCTGTGGCCATATCTTAAATTTAGCACTGATTGAACATAAACTTGGAATAAACAAGTATTACAAAATGTTTTCAATCATGAAATTTATTGGTAAATCCCAAATATTAATGTAAAGATCTCAAATAAGAAAAAAATAATAACCAATCCAAAATTGATTATTAAAAAATTTTAAATTTTAAATTTAAAAAAAAGAAAACTAAAATAACTGATTTTCAAAGTTTACTAGAAAATTACTCAGGGATGAAAATGTTTGATGCATAGCCTAAGTACCTTTTTATCTTCCTCTTTTCTCCTATATTTGTGAAAAGGAAATCTAATGAGTCAAGATTATTTGAGGAGATCAATTTTCATACAAACATTATCGGGAAGTTCTTAAAGAAAATCTAATAAAATAGCTGGAGTATCTTGCAATTCAAAAGTACTTCCACTTCATCTATCTTCAGGCTAGTCACAAGTCAGCATTTGGTTTGTGACTTCCCTTTGGAATTTATACCAAAAAACCCTCTAAAATCTGGCAACCGACAAATAGAGTTAGAATGCTTTTTGGTTAAGCCTCTTTTGCTCACATTACTTTCTTTTTTGCCTCTGTTTTTTCTTTTTTGTTTGTTTTTTGTTTCTATTTGTATTGGATTTTTTTTTCATAAAAACTCAGAAAGGAAATTATTTTAGCCCAAATGAAAAATGATTTTAATTAATTTATCAATATTTGTTTTCTCATTATTTATTCTTTCCTTCAAGTAAGCTTTATTATTCTGACTTGCTTGAACTGCCATAACCTTTAGAAGAGAAAGGCTTCAAGTATGTTTCACTTACTTCAGAAGAAGATGGCATAAATGATGTTCATCTTCAAAGATTAGATTTTCACAAGGTTTTCATTAGCAAAGGATGACCAGAAAAATGTTAGATGCCATCAAAAACCTATCATTTTAAGAAATATCTACTAAACTATAAATTTAAGAGTCAGGCTTAGCTATATACTTGTCAAAATAAATTTAATGGATATGTATTGTCTGTTTCTGAGAGTGATTGCCATTAGTCAAAAGTCATTCTTTCAGAATCTTTCAAAATACTTGATGATTTAAAATTCTGTAAATGAATTATTTTTATCCCATTATTATTAATTTTAACTACTATTTTCCTTCATCTTAATTTCCTTATACTTTTATCACAACTTAACTCAGGCCGTTGACTTATGGCAGTGAGTAAACAGCGTGGATCAGAAATAAAGAATAAGCTCCCAGTGAGATTTGTTCTTTATTTCCAATTCTGTTTACTCACTGCTGTAGGTTGAGGGCCTGGGTTAAGTTGTGACAAAAAGCAACAAAAATTAAGATAAAGGGAAATAGTAGTCCAAATCAATAATAATGGTTTACAATACTTCATCTAAAAATAAAAATAAAATAATAAAAGAAAATTATTTTTAGTTTCCTAATTTCTAATACTTTGCTCTGATATTTCTAATATTTCTTTTAGGGAAACAGAACCTCTATGAAGTTCTTCTTTTCTATCATCAGTTTAGCAAACAAACATTTCCAATATATTTAGTTATCTATTACACCTCTTAATGGGAAAACAGGCTTGTAAGATAATAGTTAAATAATAGTTGTAGGATTATTTAAAAACCAAAAAGAATATTTTTTTGATCATTAAAAATATCTTCAATCACACTTTCTAATTTTTGCTAGTGTTTTTCAGGCATTTTATTTTAAATATAGGCTTACTTTTATTACACTAGGCAACTTTTTAAAACTTTTTTGTTAAGTGTTATTTTCTGATTGGTTATGCCTAACAGGTATAAAAATGCCAATTATTCACTTCAAACTTTTCTTTTGTAACCAGGAGAGTGATAATTTGATATCTACATATTTTCAATTGAACAACGGGTGAATTTGCACATTTTTAATCACATGTAAGAAAAACAATTAAATATGTATATCACTATCCAGGCCACAAAAGCAAAGTTTGATGGGAATAATAGCATTTTCTATATTTCTTACACATAAGCAATTAGAAGATAACACACACAACCCAGGAACAAAATTCACATTGCACAGTGTTATTATCATCAAATAAACATCCACTTAAATATCATTGGCATTTATTTAGGAATTGTCTAAGTAATTGTCTATAAATTTTCTAAATAAGTTTAAAATTATCTAATAAAAATGTTAGCAATTTCAGCAAATTCTTTCTTAAATTTATTACAGATTCTACTTGAATTTTAGACCCTAACTTCTCCTTGTCAATTCCTCGCGTTTTCTTAGGAAATTTTTGCTGCTTAGTTGATTAATTTCCTGTGTTTATCGTTTTAATTCTTGCATCCCTTCATAAAATTTCTTCTTTTTTGATTAGCGATTCACTTGAACTGACACTGGAATCTGGGTTGTGGTAAAATACGGGAAGCAACAGGAACCAACGAGAAACAAAGCAAAGATATCGTTTATTACCTATAAAGATTGCTCTAATCAATGAATAACCCTACCCCTAAACCTAACCCTAAATTATTAGATTAATCACCACAAACCTGTGTATAAAAGCCTTTTTAAATTACATTCCCTTTGTTTCTTGTTGCTTCTCATTACATCCTGTTGCTTCTTGTATTTAACAGGGACTTCTGGAATCCTGCTTGTGATTTTATTTCTTCATTTCTAAGGGAGAGCATTCAGTCATAACCCAACTCTGAATAACCTGCTACAAACTTTAGTTACATTGAAATGACTTTTTCTTTAATATTGCAAGTAGTATGGCCTGATATTTCAGGCTTCCATCTGTGAACCATACCTACTTCTTTATAGTCTCTTCATTGAGTACCTCATAAGCTTTCTGCTAAGGAGAAAGTACAAATTAGCTACTTTAGAGTCTTTGAAGTTCTTCTTCATTCAACATTCCTCAGATCAGTTCTGGCAGCCACAATTCTTCAGCACACTTCTTTAAAAGCAACATTTATTGAATTTAACTCTGCACTCAGTGATAGGCTAATAATGTTTACCTTTATTTCTACTTCTTTGATTAACTCAAGATTTAGATAAATGTGCAGAGAAAACTGGTTAATGGTCTTATTTCTCTTCTATTTCTGATTATTATTCAATTAAATTTGACAACATCAGTTCTGCAATAATTCTAATGCATAGTATGTTTACCAGATGAAAGCTTTGACACTATTATAATTATGTCATATGTTATTTGTTAGCATATCACTGATTTCTTTGCTTTAATTGAGATGCGTCTTAATTGTTGTTATAGAAATTATTTCAAAATGTTTTCTAATAGTAATTCATTTGTTTTTTCTAAAAATTCTTTCTCTGTTTTAATAAAGAAAAGTTTTCTAAAAATAGGCACAAGAATCATTAGTGTTCAGATATGCTGGTTACTAAGTTAATATCCATCAGAAAATAACTTTTCTATTTAGCTTATAAGAAATATAGACTTTTACAGACATATACAGAATAATTTAAATCAAATAAGTTGGATTTGCATTCATTTTGTGCTGGATAGGTGTTTCAAATATACTTGAGATATTTTTGGTATCAGTATTCAAGTGTTAATTAATGTAGAGTTTACTGCCTATATCCTCACTGCACTTTATAAATTCTCAAGTATTTTTATTCCAAATGCAGTTCCCTTCATAAAAATGATTTCATGTGGATTTGAAACAGAACTTTTGTTCTTTGAGTCTTTGAGGTTCTGTTCATTTGATGAAAATGTTGTCAATTTCAGTCATTGATTAATCTTCTTTTCTTTTCATGTTTTCTTTTCAAGTCTTATCTTGTCTTATCTTCATATATTAATTAATGATAATCAAGTAATTATTTTATATAGCTTCTTTATGTTGGCCTTTTTTTAAGTTAAGCTTTATAAATATCAAAGGCTTCTTATATTGCTGGTTCCAAAACAATTCAGCTAGTTGGTTAGAATTGTTCCCTGAGATTTTGATAGGGAACTCTTTTGCAAAAAATAACCTTTCATTTTTTAAGTAAAGAACTATGTTTCATAAGAAAGAAATCAGAATGTTTTTCTAAAGTTATAGAAGATTTTTCATACAACCTGATTGGTATGCAAAACAGTTGAACTATAAAAAAGATTATTTCATAAAATAAATACCTTAAATTGTAAATGAGTTCTTAATCCTTAAATATCTATAAAAAAGGAACTGGGAAATTCAGTCAAAATACAAGTTGATTGATAATACAGTTCTAACGATAAAATCATTCAAAAAGTTTATTTCTCAGTGATTTGTTCTACTTACTGTTGTTTATATTCAGGTTAGTTTAAAAATGAATACAAAATTATGTTTTATAGCCATCCTCAATTTTAAATGAACCCACCCAGGTGAACAATGCTTTTATTGGCAGATAAATTCAATCTTTCTTGAATTTTTTTAAAATTCACATGAGCAGCTGTATTGGCAAAAGAAATATATTTGGCCAGGAAAAATGGGATTCTGATCTGAGTCTTAGTTTAGATAGTAAGAAGTAATATAGCTGACTGTTTTATAACTCATATTCCACTTGGCTAGTAATAGGAAAATACAAATATGAGTTCTTATTCATTGTTTAATTGTAGCAAACAGTAACACATTGACTTTGGTGACTAATAATTACTGGCCCATTTTATAATATCTTTTTTCTTTTTGATAAAGTCCAAAATGGCAATATATGAACATGCCTACCATTTTTTGTACCTTACTTTCAGCTTGTACTCTGAGGAAGGAAGCAAGACATTGCACTCTAAAGAATGTGCAATGTTTTAGAACTGCATGCTCTTGAGTGAATAAACCTGAGTGAAATCCTGAAAGCCTGCCCCTCCCATTTTTATTGCCAACTCTGTGATAATTGCTCCTTGTAGACTTTACTAGAGTCCATATTTATTGCTTGCTCATTTTTTCTGCATATACCATGTTAATTTAGATTTGCAACATTTGAATCTTCCAACAATAACCAAAACAACAACTTGCTCTTAATAAGAAGATAGACATTACTAATAAAACTAGATAAACATTGCAATAGGCATGCTCCTAACAGAAACAAATATTTGTAATGAGTCAGTGTAATTTAATGATTCCTAAAAGTAAGTATAATTAACTTGAAAAACTCTTCATCTGAAGCCATCTTCTTATATGTTTGTTTTGATTCCTTTTCTTATTCAACTTTTAAATGTATGCTTTCCATGATTACTGTGTAGTAGTATAGTTTTCCTTATGAAAATTGTAGAGCCTATTATTAACAATGTTTGAATAAATTGTGGTGAGAATTTTTTGTCAACATTCATGTTTTGACTTCATCTTTGATATAATGAAATGATTATGTAGGATACAATGTTTTATAAAGCTTGCACAAATAAATGTACTTTGCAAATCATATATATAATATATATTTTTTTTTTTCATACATATATATATATATACATATATATATAAATATATATATATATTCATGCATATATATAATTGCCATGCACACATATGTACACAGATACAATGCATGTTTGCTGCATGTTGATGACAAAAATGGCTGATCTATATAATGCATGAAAAAGTCGTATTTTTGCCTGGATCTAAATAAAGCATGTTTTACTTGTCCATATTTTGAATGGTAATCGAAAATGCCTTTCATTGCCTTTTACTGAATGATATAATTCATTTATAAGATATCAGAATGTTTCAGTTCTAATGAAAAGTATCTGACCAAATTTTGTATATCTTCCATTTATTTCAGTGCTGATTGCATGATTCTATGCCAAAATGGCTGCATGAGATACCCACATGGATAATGGACATGATCAGCAAAATAAATGTTGGGCAAATAATTTGCTGTCTTCCAAGCAAAAAGACATTCTAGTCTAAAGATGAAGTGATACTTAAATATAAGTCTGACTTTGAAAAAAATATATATGATTGAAAAAAATGTTAGTTTGATAGTAATATTTCTTGGCCTTCCATAGTGTATTTTGATTTGCTGACTTGGAAATTGAATATTTTAAATTTTGAAAATTTTGCAATTAATGAAATTTCTTAAAACCTAGAAAAATATAACTTTTTAAAATCTAGTTAATGCATTCTTAATAATAAAAAGATTTTTCAATGTTTTCCCCATTCTTTAAAGAAGAAAAAATCCAACCCTTTTAAAGCATCTGGCTTTTTATTTCTATAAGAATACAAGTCATTAAGCAATGTTTAATAAACGTTTGACTCTGCATTTTAATTAAAACCCCAAAATAAATTCTCGGTTTATTCTGTGGCATTTCAAAAACCAAGTGTAAAATCGAAACTTAATTTTATCTTGTTAATTTTAAATAGTTACATCAACAAGTTTTTTACAAACTGATAGCACTTATCTGCAGTTTGTAAATGACAGCATTTTGTTTCTCTTTCAAACCATTGCTTTATGGATATCTCAATCATGTCAATATGAAATGAAGCCTTTGAAAAGATATACGTTTTTGTTTGGGTTACGTGTAAGCACCAAAAGATGTTATGCTTTCAACAGCCACTTGATATTATCATATGTTTGCACATTGAAGACATCAGCTACTGAATGCCACTTGCATGAGGAATGTCTAGATTGAAATGTCTGTCGTCTGCCAAGGAATTATTATTGCATGCTATTTTGAAATGCTCTCATTTATCACGGTGTGGGTAACAAATGTCCTTCAATGTGACAACAATTCTAGGTTTAAACATAAATGATCAAGAAATGTTGCAAATGCTGTCTTCTTTTCTTGCTTGATTTGCATGCTTATTATAATGAATGACTTGATTCCTTGCAACTGCATGTGAACGTCTTTATGAACATGAAACAATTTTTATGATGAATGAGACTAAAAATTCTCAACATTTTCATTCTCCAAATTGATGTCTTTAATGATTTTTAAAAAAGTTATATTTTGTTCCAAGAATAAATTCAATGCTTTTCTTGAAAGCAGATTTTGATCCTGTTTAGAGATCTGGTAATTTGTATACATTTTATTATTATTCCTTGAATGAGTTTTCCTGTGCATTTCGAGTTGAATCCATGTCACAGTCAAAATGTAATGAAAACGTTTTTACATCAAAAAAAGGAAAATTTGTCTAGAATTTTCTCAACTCAGTAATTTATATAACCAAATTTGGTAAAAAATACATTAGTTTAGTTGAGAAGTAAAATGAAATAAAAGTTACATTTTGATCATTGCTAAATTGTATTTCCAACTTTTATTACTGCTGAATTTTTAAGTTAAATTTCAAATTTGAGAGTATTTACTATTTAATCCTCAACTGTTGTTTGCCCCTAGTTATACTTTTTATATTGCGTTGATTTTAAAATATTAGATTCAAATGATCCCACATTTTCTCTAGAACTTTGTTTATTTACAAATGAAACTTAGTTATATGAATTAACAAAAGAACAGAAACATTTGTTCACACTTTTTATTTTTGACTGTTATCTCATTATCATTGACTTAGAATTTCATTTACATAGATTATTTCATAGCAATAAATCATAATTGTTTCTAGTAGTAAATGACTTTGTGTAAATTGATGCAGGAGGAACATAGATTTTTTATCCATTAGGTAGGTATTTTGTAATGCTGTAAAATACAAAATATTTTACAGGAAGACATGAATATTTGAAAATAAAGTTCCATTTTTATCACTTTTGCATTTAAATATATGTAAAGGAGGCCTACTTTTCATTAGACTATTTGTTGTTTACATGGTAGATTGTACCTTGTCTTAAATTCTGATCATCCAAATATCTTTTTCATTTACATCATGCATTCCATTGGTTTGTGCATATATATATATATATATATATATATGTATGTATGTGTGTGTGTGTGTGTATGTATGTGTGTATATATACATATATATATATATATGTATGTATGTATTTATATCAATATGTATGTGTGCATATATGATATACTTATATTTTATTGGCATCTGAAAGTATTAAAGTTAGTGCCAGATTGATTTACCCCACCCATTGATTCAGGCTGCCTGAAATAGTGTATGAGGCAATCATCACTTACTTCAAGACTTGCAAATGCCTTTAAACTGCACCTCTGCTCTATACACTCTGTGTTAAGCACTCTTTCACTTATGGTAACAAACTAATGCACTAATGCATTCTTTTACACATGCACATGAGATGCTGTCTTAACAGTCCAGTAGACAATTACCAAGATACAGACAGATATGCTCTAAGCTGAACCAAGTATTTTTAAAGTTTCCATAAAGAATTTTCAATGAAGACGAATGAGAAGAGATTTTCTAAACATAGCTATGCATTATTGATTCTAAACTTGTTGCTTTGATGGAGTGATAATTATAGGAACAAATCTGGAAAGGTATTAAACAAAAATTAATTTTGCTTTCATTTGCCAACAGGTTAAAAATATGTTACCAAAATTAATAATAATTTTGGACTTCACTCTTGTACATTCAATATTTAACAGCAATTTAGAAAGGGTAACCAACATCACAACCATTTCCAGCTTATAGAAGCAACTTTTCTTTGTAAGCTTTTAACTTAGGAAGATCTCTCTAGTTGTTTTGAATTAAATTTGAACCCATCAATTTTTGCTAATCTTAACGATTATTTTGAAATGTTATTATTTCCTGTTCCTTCTTTTCAATTTGTTTTTCGGCCTCCCTACATAATTACACTTTGACTTCCTGCAGTTTAGTTCTGACTATTTTCATATCCTTCAGTGAAAATAAATGTCTTGCTGTAATATTTTTCTTTAAACCCATTGTAGTTATATTTTCTCTTATTATCACTATTAGGCACCTATCCACTCAAACAATTTTTCAATAATTACATAGTAAATATCTAATGAACTGATTACTAAAAAGTTAGTAAATGAGATTATTGTCAAGTATTTTATTTTTACTGATTTTTTTGCTTTTTTCAAGACTTTATTTGAACTGTTTTCACTCAAACATTTTTTTGATGTTTTCCTTTAATTGTCTTCTTCTTGAATGAACTTGTTTTTGATTGTACTGTTATTTATATGAATCAGTTTTGACTGGTAGTTTTTATGTTGTCATCTAATTGTAATTTTTTTAATTTTGTGATTCAGATCACTTTTAAGGTCGACCACATCAAGAAAGTTGGCACAACCATTGGCAAGTTCACCATGCTCTCTAGCAAAGTGTTGTTCCTTGGGGGCAGCCTGAATACAAACACACTTCCTGGTTCCAAAGTAAAGCAAAATTTTAGAGGATGTATGAAGAAGGTAGGCAAAACCAAAGATTTGTTATGATCTTTTCATGAACAAACTGATCAGTTCATTGCAGACCCATTTTGTGAATATTGATTTATTTCTTATCTCTTTCTGACAATTATTCAGAAGTTCAGAGATTTCCTGCTGTCTGTGGTGGGTAAGGAATATCATTCATCATTTCTAAACTATTTTCTCTAAATGGATAGAGATTAGAAAAGCAAATATTTTTCAATTGAAAACAAATTCAGTCTTTTTTTTAATTATTAGTGCATATATAATATAAAACATAATACAATTTATAATCTTTTCTTGTTAAACTTTGTCAACATTTTATCCAGCAATATGAAATGCTGATTTCCTCAGCATATTTCCTAAAGTGTATGAAATGGATATTCTGTATAGTTTTCTGGTAGTTTCCTGGCAAAAAATATCTGTGAAAAGAAAGAACAATGTTGGGCTCCAGGATAGAATTTTGTGAAACTAAACACCTTCAATGGTTTTTGCAATGTTTATTGCCTCTAAGTGTGAGATAAAACAACAACAATAACATCAACCAATCTGATGACATGCATCTGGAAGATGAACAGGTCTTATTTTATTCAAATTTGGTATTGTAAGTTCACTTCTATAAATATGACACTAATAGCCACTTCATCCACTTGTGAATTGTCTAATACATCCCTAGTGAATCGATGTTATGTGTCATGATTAAGAACCTTAATCAGTCATTTATTTGAGCAATTTTGAATAACTGTTTATTTGATATCACTTGAAAATCTAAAAGAAAGAATATATCTTATAGATGTGAGCTTGTAATTAAATGCTTTACACATTCCTTTAAAATAAACTTCTGATGTGTTTATTTCAGGTCTTTTATAAAGCCGACAGCATTGAATTAAATCTGATTGAGTTAGGCCGAGACAAGCATGACTTGATCGATGTTGTCGGGGATGTCCAATTTGGCAGATGTCACATTCATATAGATCCTGAACCTGTCACGTTCACCACATCTGAATCATTCATCACCCTCCCAAGATGGGATGTCTCCAAGGGAGGCAACTTATCATTCACATTTGAGACCAATGAACCGAATGGTGTCCTATTGTACAATAGCAGGCGAGAAAACTATGAAGATTTCTTAGCTTTAGAACTTCTTGAAGGTCACGTGTACTTTGTCTTCAGTGTAGGTACAGGTTCACAGAAGCTTCAAGTCACTAACAAGAAAGTCAACGATGCCACATCTCATTACATCTTCATTAATATGACAGCTGATGGAGGATATGTTGATGTGGATGGACATAAGACTGATTATGCAGTCCCTGGCAAAAGCGTATTAAGTCAGCACGGGAAAATGTATGTTGGAGGCATTGGTGCTAAACAAGAACAAGCTTTGTTGCCAAAAGAAATCTGGGCTGGGATGCTAGGATACGGGTTTGTTGGCTGTTTAAATAAATTTTATGTGAATGGTGACCCATATGACTTGCCTGCCATTAGTGCCGAACAAATGGCCGTAGGAATAAAAGCTGAATGTCGCGAAACACCTCTTCAATGTGTAAAACGCCCTTGCATGCACCAAGGAAATTGTGCCGAGGGATGGAATCGTTTTATATGTGACTGCAGACAAACAGGCTATTATGGCAAGCTTTGCGAACATGGTAAGATTTCATTTATTTTACTATTTTTTTATGTCATTATATTTAATGTTCAAGTGTTCATCTTGGTCTTTTCATTCTGACCAGCCCAAGTGCATTTATGGAATCCAAATTCTCATCTAAACATATTGATACTCATACATATTTGTTCATATAAAGAATTGCGGTAAAGAGAAAACTTCTTACTACACTATTTTGTCTGTAGTCTTTCACAAAATTTATTGAATGTAATTTTGATTTAAAATGATCTCATAACTGACTAAAAAGTATCCTGTAACAATTTCACAAAAAGATTCCTCATGTCATTGCAGTCTGGTTAAAACATTTATATTTTTATTAGATGAAGTATTATAAACCGTTATTATAAATATTTGACTACCATTTTCCTTCATCTCAGTTCTTTTTTTATCATAACTTAACTCAGGTCATTGTTCTGCTCAGATTGACAGCCTGAGTTAAGTTGTAATAAACAACTAAAAAATTGAGGCAAAGGAAAATGGTCATCAACAATTTATAATAATGGTTAGAATTGTTCTGAAGAATTTGATTTGGGGAAGAGATTCAGTTATTTGTTATGAAATCTTCAGATAAAAGTCCTGACTGGTCAGTAATAGAAATGGATATTTCTATTTTCCAATTCCTTTGCAGTTGCTTCAAGTCTTCATTTTGACGGCACTCAGTATATGAAAATAAGTATGCCAGGAGAATCGAAAACAGAAGTTGAAGACATATCATTGCGGTTCAATACGGTGAGGCCCCATGGCCTCCTCTTCCTTACTGCTTCGGAAGAAACCAAAGACATAATGGAATTGTTACTTGAATCTGGAGCCATTAAACTGAAGCTAAATCTTGGAAGTGGCACAAGAGTAAGCAACTCGAAAGAATTTTTACTTCCTTTCAAAATATATTCAGATTTCAAAGAGTTTTTTTGACAATTGAACTCCTTGCTGTTTATGTTGTTCACAACAGGAAAGAAGAAAAACATCTGAATCCTACGTAATAAGTGTTGCTGCTATTGCAAAAGAAACATTCTGTTTACTACCATTACATTCGGATAGTACACCTGAAGAAGGCTGTAGAATTGATCAGCTGAAACATCGTTTGAACAACATAAACAATAAGGAGGAATTCAAGCATCCTAAAACCCTTTGATTGTTAATGACACCTCTCAAAACCATAGACAGTATATTCAGATTTGTATTAAATTTCAATGCAGTTGAGGATTAAGATAATCATTTCTGATTTATTCAAATAAAAGTAATTGATTACAAATTATTACTGTGCTTACTTATGTTATATTCTCTCATTTTGAATTACTTAAAGATATTATAGAAAGAACAACTGCTTAACAATTGTTTCTGCTATTGAATAACTTTGTTACATATGAAAATAATGTAACAAAAAATCTTCATGTTTAATCATGTTTCATTAAACATAATGTTCCTTTTTCAATATATATATATTCAGTATATTTCCATTCAGTTGGATCAGTCTTTAAATGATAGTTTTAGGTATTTAGGAAAATAGCACAAAAATATTTTCTTTGAAATAGCAATGCTTTAGAAGCCATTTTTATTCTTAGGTTACACACCATTTCTAATACATTTCAGTTTCTAACATTTTTTTTGTTTTCATTTTTTTTTTGCTGTTCTGCTCAAGTATTTTATGGGTTTCCCAATATGATAATATACCCTTTTTTTTCCAGACATTGATCACAGGTCAAGGTTTGAATGATGGTCAATATCACACTGTATTTGTGAAACGTCGTGCCAGGAGTGTAGAATTGGCTGTTGATTATAACTTGCCAGTTAAAGGTAAGCTAGTTTCTCTAAATATTTTGAACAAATGCATAGATTTAGGGATCTGAGTAATTTCATATTTGATTGCCTCAAAGTTTTAAGTCTGAGGTTCTGATCCCTTTAGTTCTTTGAAGTTTTGGATTGGAAGGATCAAACATAAAATGACTTTGATAAGATGACTTTGCCTGTTCTTTCCCAGACTGTTGACCTGAATTCCATAAATGCCTTTAAGAATCTAATCCCTTTAGTTCTTCAAAAATTGGCATTTATCTAATACCAATAGATCGGTTTTGACTTTGGGATTGGCAGGATCAAACATAAAATAATCTGTTTCCTTTTAGTTGACTGTTGACTGTTCTGTTCTTTCCCAGATTGTTGACCAGAATTCCATAAATCCTTTTAAGAATCTAATCCCTTTAGTTCTTCAAAAATTGACATATCTCTAATACCAATAGATCGGTTTTGACTTTTGGATTGGCAGGATCAAACATAAAATAATCTTTTTCCTTTTAGTTGACTTTGCCTGTTCTTTCCCAGATTGTTGACCAGAATTCCATAAATCCCTTTAAGAATCTAATCCTGTTAGTTCTTCAAAAATTGGCATTTCTCTAATATTAATAGTTCAGTTTTGACTTTTGAATTGGCAGGATCAAACATAAAATGATCTTTTTCCTTTGAGTTGACTCTGCTTGTTCTTGCCAATAATGTTGACCAGAATTTTTAGTATCATCAAACAGTTTTGCAACCTATTTCTGTTGTGGCATTGCAGTTGCAATTAATAAACGTTGTGTAAAACACCAAGCAACTGCATCATTGTTTCCGAGACCACCGGTGACAACAAATGCCATACGGACCATCGAACGAAGTAGAAAGAGTGGACGAAAAAGTCGGAGGGAGAAAACAGTCTGTAAGAGGAATGAAGCACCGACCTGCATTTCTGCAATCTGTAACGGTTGATCTGTGGAGAGAGGATATTTTGCATGCTATTCCAATAGACCACAATGAGTTTTAGTTCCTTTTGCTTTTCAAAAACCAGGCAACTAAATCAATTTGTAAATAAGATTCTTTGCAGGCGTTAAAACTGAAAACACTAACAAAGTGCACCAATGCCATAAAATGCGTAATTTTATCCTGAGCTAAATAACTGCAACTCAGTCATGCGAAAACTTCAAAATCCATTGTGAATACTACTATTATGCTCAAAACCCAAAACAAACTGCATGGACACTTCATCCTCTGTCTTTCTTTCTCCCTTCCTCTCTCCATCTCTTTCTCCTTTGTTCTCCCCAGCTCTTTTCATCTCGGCCTAAGCCAGCTGAGACGAACTGAGTTGCCAGCTAAATGAACTTCCTGCTAGCTCTCCATCTGACTTTTTCTCACTGATCAAACATCACTTATTGGAATCCTCAGAGATTCCAACTCCTCCCAAAGAAATGTCCCATTGACCACTCAATATCCCCCAAACTGTAAAAACCATTTTGATCTGTTGACCAATCATAACTTCTCTTCCTTATATTTCAAGAACAATTCCTTACTCAAACAAAGCCCTTTTTTTATCAACATAATTGCTTTCTAAGACAGAGAAATGGCTCTTAGTGGAAACATGAAGTCTAGTTTGACTGAATCAAAAAAAAATGATGTGAATTTCTTATCATATTCTAAATATGGGCATAAAACTGTTATCTTTCTTTAACCAGACAGATTGTCTTGAAAGACCTTAGAGAATCTATTTAATATGTTTTGTTTTTAATACTGGGAAAAGGAACACACACGCCGACACACACATTACACTCACACATGCACACACCACCACACACATTATTTTGTTACACTGTTACTAAAAACATTTGGAAAAACTTATCTTCTTTCTAGCAAGTGCTCAATGTACAGACTCCCAATGAAAAACCTATTCTAAAGCACTTAGCATCAACTGAGAACTTATGGACATGAATTTACAAATATATTCTTCATTAAAATATTTCAAACTTTATTAATTACTTGCTCATTATATTTCCTCATTATTTTATCCATATATTATATATGTAAAAGTTCATTTTTTTAAAAACCAGTTAAAAATTGGAAAAATATTGGAAAAAAAACATTTTGATAAAGTCTCCTATTTTAAAAAGAATTCTTGTTATATTACATGTACATTTTAAGATGACATGGGTTGGCATTGTTATAAATTTTAAAATTATCTTTTCATAGCTGTAAAAGAATCTTGTTCAGTGCTTTTATTCAAGCGACATATACATGGCCATACTTAATGCAGTGCAAAACAGTTCAGCTGCACAGTGCCCCAAGATTTTAGGCCCCCCCCCACCACATACATACACACCAAAACATGTCTTAAAAAAGTTATTTATTTCAATTTGTTTGAGGATTTATTATATTACAGATGTTAAATTAAACATCACAATTTTATGAATATTTCATATTTCTTTTGATTTCTTTGAAAATACTAGCTAATTGCAAAAATAGAAGGAAACCCTAAAAAATGTTATTCACTGGGCCCCATCAATATTAAATTCAGTCCTGTACATATATTGAGAAGGAAAGATTTATTTGCCTCATGTTTCTCTTGTTTATATCTTGACTAAATATTTCTTTCAGCTTGTTAATCAATTTCTAAATGACTACAAATGTTGATTTGTGTATTGCAGATAACTTGCCTGAACCCAGTAGAACATTAAAATACAAGTATATCTACATAGGGTCAATTGGCCCACTGCCCTCTGGTAATTCAGTATAAGCCTTAGTAGTTGTTGTTGTTGTTGTTGTTGTCTCTTGATTGTTGTACAGTCTTTCTATTTTTGATCACTTCATCTTTCTTAAAGATTTTGTGCACCATGTCCTTTATTTGTTTCTTTCTACCTATTTCAGTAGAAGTTTCAATTCTTCCCTTGTCCTTTGTTGTCTCGTTTTTATTTCTGGCCATGTCAGTAGAATTTTCATTGCTGACTCTCAAGTACATCTTTAATCATTTCAAAAACCTCCCCCTCCACCTCCTTCTCATCATCATCATTCATTATAGTTCCACTGTTGGATAAAGGCTTTTACCAACTCCTTCCATGCCAACTGTGACTGTGTTATTCTTTGGCATGTCTTACTAGCAAATCCTTCTATCTCATCTCTCCATCTTCTATCTGGTCTTTTCCTATTGCATTTGCTATCCCTCAGGCACCATTCCACCAACCTTTTGCACTATCTGTTATTCTCCCTTCTTTCTATGTGCCCTGTCCACCTCCATTTTTATTATTTAATCACTTTATTATATAACTTTGAATGCATGGAACATATACTTTGCTTGGTAATTCTTTTTTTTTTTGCGATATAATCATTTTACCAGTGCCAGTTGTAACATTGGAATATATTTTGTTGCTTGTATAATAATTAGAAAATAGTCAGGAGTGATTTGCGAGTAAGCTTTTGAAAAATAAAATACCTAAAAACTGATATTTCAAATTCTAAATACTAATTTCACTGTTTAATGTCTCAAAAATCAGGATCTGAAAAACCAATGAAAGGTTTACGATCGTAAATAATTAATGAAATGATATTGTTGCATTCAAAAGTTCTTAGTGAATTTTAATTAAAGCTGTTTTCTTTCTTTAATCAAACATTCTCTTAATTTAATGAACTTATTGTCCTTATTTATAAAGGAACTAAAAATCACACAGAAATTTTCAGAGATTTGTTAACAGAATGTATTAATAATTTTTGTTAGTAAACAACTTTCAAATATTCTTAAGGAAGAGTAAATGAATATTTTAATTCACTTTTAGTCAAAATAAGAAATCAGTTTTAATGGTTTTATGAATATAATTACATCTTATGACAGTAATTTATCTAAAATAGAATTGTGGAGAGAATAAGAATTGAAAAATATCCATAATTGTTCCAAAGTCATTTAGTAAGAAGAAGAGTTTATACCTTTACCAAACAAACTAATTCTTTGATGTAAGAATAACCAAACTGTCAAAATAGGTTTCTTCAGTTTTTGAGTTGGTGTAGCTGGCTGGCTATGTGTGTATCATGGGTACAAGCCATACCAATTGAACTAGAGGGCTGAAAATTTAAACATGTACTCCTTATTATGTCTAGAAAAAAATACTTTTTTGTTTTTTAAAATTCCCCCATAATACTTTTATAGCGGTGGCTTCAGTTTGCAATGCAATTTTATGCTAAATTGATCCCTTATTTTGTGTCCACTTGTTATTTGAAAATTCCGACTTTCTTTTAGTGATCACTGCCCAACAAAATACGAGAGAAGTAACTTATTCATTGATCACCCCCTTTTCCAATTTTTCTAATTGATTACCCCCAACACGGCTTGCTACCAAAAGATGTTGGTTGCATGACAGTTTTTATTGAATAACTAACCATACCTGTTTTTTATTCTTACTACTTGCCCAGCCTAGGATTCGTCCTGTGGTCACAAAAAAGTATATAATGTCCAATCCCGGGGATTCCGACCCTGCAGTATTGCACTATGCACACATTGCACTATGGGGTGGTGGGAGACATTTCTGATGCCTGTGTGACACTGGTCACTGGGATTGGGAAATTTTTGTCTTGTATGCATATGGGACCCACATAGAGAATGACCAAAGAAAAACTTCACTTTTGTTCTCACATCTCTTTTCCACCTCCTCTCTCAATTTATATAATCAAATTTAACATTAATTCTTTCAAAGACTCAACAGTTGAAAACATGATGCCTAATCTGACAAGTCTAGTCGATAAAACAGAGCAAATAAAACTGCTTTCATATCTCATTAGTTCCCCACTTGAAAATTAAAGGTCACACAACTTTACATTTTTATTTCCTTTTTACTTTCTCTACTTCTGCACTTTGTTTGGCATTTCAACAAAATGAAAATATAAAATCCTAAATATCTATGAAAACACCTCAACTTTTTATCAGATTAATATTTTTGTCTATATTTTTTAACACCATTTATTAGAAAATTGCCACAAAAATTAATTTTGTTCAGTTTTAAATCAATTATTTTATATAATAACATTGATTGAATATAAGAATAGAAATTGCTATCTAAGGAAATGTTGAGGTTTTTTTCTGTAGAAATAAGATGTTTCATTCATTACTAAAACCAACAGAATTTAAATTAATGCTGTGCGTTTTCAAATCTTCTTCCAAAGTAGCATTTAGAAATATTATAGTAAATATTCATAAGCTTCATGTTCAACAATATGACAAAAGGTTCTATTTTATCATCTTTAGATTAATGTATCAAACAAAATCATTTTCAGAATTACTTCTTAGAATGAAAACATTACTTTTGAGGAATGCCATTTGAGGGAATTGTTCCAAATGTTTATAGTATTTTCAGGGCCATCTTAAGAATATTTGAGACCCACGGGCAAAGCAATGTACTGTGGCCCATGTCCCTTGCCCCCAACACATTAAAATTAGGTTTGTATTGTTCAAATTGTATTTTGGGCCCCTAAAATCGTGAGGCCACCAGGCAACTGCCCAGTGTGCCCATGCGATGATGGCCCTGAGTATTTTCATATTTGCCTCTTGGTGGATTGTATTTTTACTAACACTACAAACCATTTGACATTAAATCTTGATTCTTTGTTTGCAATTTTTTTCATTAAAATTTGATGTTTGACATTTTGATTACCAAACTCTTAGTATATTTATTTAGCCTTATCCAAAAGATACTGACTGACAAAATGAATTGTTTCTTATTTACAGAAGAACTACCAGGTACCTCAAGTGTCTTGGAATTCCGTAATGTTCAAGCCGGCAAACTCCCCCTCGGAGATGACAACACAGTCCAGGGATATGCCAGTTTCATTGGACTCATGCAGCAACTCGTTTTCAATCAAAATCACTTTTTCGAGATGGCAAAATCTGGTAAAGTGAAAAATATTGAGGTAACTGCTCGGTTTGATGGAGGCTCAAATATTGTTCGGGATCCAATAACATTCAAGCAAATGTCGTCTTATGCGGAACTTCAAACATTAAACATACATTTGCTGTTTGTTATCTCTTTTAAGTTTAAAACCACAGAACCTGATGGGCTGCTGCTTTATAGTGGTGGAAAAGGGCAAGATTTCTTGTCGATGGAATTAATTGATGGGTACCTTTATTACACTTATAATATGGGCAATGGTGTACAAGTTATCAAAGGGAACACTCCTGGTCCCCTGAATGATAATCGGTGGCATTTGGTATCTTTGCAACGTGTAGAGAAAACTAATCAGGTTTTCCGCATTGATATCAATCCTACTGAGATCATTCATCTTCTTGATGGAAAGGCCATCCACTTTGATTTAGAAGGTCCTTTATACCTTGGTGGAGTGAAAAAAACCATGTATCATAACATACCAAAATCCATCCGTTCCAGGCATGGATTTCAAGGATGCATGGCATCGATAGATCTGAACAACATATACCCAAACGTTTTGAAGGACGCTCTCCTTGTTCATGGGCCAGTCATACCAGGATGTAAAGGTAAGAATAAATTTTATTTAAAGAAAACAAGCTCAGGTATGAATTAACTAAGTCAAAAATATATCCACTATGATTCCATTAAATGATATAAGAAGTAACTTTTTATAAAGATACTTTTGTGTTTTGTTCGATTTGAGATCTGCAGTTTACATAGATCACTACTGAGATTAGCTTTTTAAATCATAAAATCTTCGATTTATATATATATATATTGCTTGTTTCTTTCATTTACTTTTATTGTTAGTGAGTTTTCATTGGGTATCCTATTATCATGAAGACAGCATTTTTGACTTGATAGCAGCTTTCCTTGGAAAAAGTATCAACATTAGTTATTTCTAAGTACTAAAATGCTGTCTCCATAGCATCTAAAGTAGAATGCAATCTTTGATAATATATGAAATTTATTCTTTAAAAAAATTAAACCTTTTCTCTGAACAGCTGTAAACATTTTACCTGTTAATATAAAGCTTGCTATTGATTTGTCTGAATTACCTCCCCTTCACAATGTCAGTTCAACTTTTCTGCCAATGAATCAGCAATTCGCAATTGTATGCAGAAATATTGTATGCATAAATAAGGGAAAATCATATTTTCTTAGGTCAAACATAATTATTCCTTCATTATTGATGAAATATCTAAGTTAAAGTGAGTATAGAAAACAATCTTTCAGTTAAAAGCTTTATTACCTTTTTAGTGAACATATTCCATTTTTTTCCCCTTTCAGGAATTAATAGTTCTATCTGAAGATTAACTCTTAAATTCATATAAACAATTTAAATGTTAAATCAAGGCGAAAAACTTCTGATCAAAGTTACTTCCCTTGCACTTTTAGGTGATTTTTTTTATTCAGTTCACTAAAGAGTTCCATTTGTTTTTATTCTATTCACGGAAGAGTTCCACTGTGTTTAGCAGCAGTATGAAGTGGTTCGTGAATTTAAGAGTTAAACAACTTAATGTGGAGGGTGAATATAGGGGAGGTAATTCTGAAAATGCTGCAGCAGTATGATTTTCTTAAAATTATGATACTGGACCAAAGATGGCAAAAATGTTTTTATCACATAACATTTATTTACTATTAGAAATCTACAAGCCATGCATTTACTATACTGTTTTGCCATGACTGCATACTCTTAGTGATAGAGTTGACAATGTTAAATTATACACAAGGCAAATAATAAGCAACTGTATTCATTTTATGACTGTATCTTGGAGTCAAATGATTTATTGCTGCTCTGTCATTATATATTTGTCTTTTGGTTAATTTATTCAACACTTATTTTGTGAACCTGAAAATAAATCGACCTCCACAGAATTTTTATTTAAGATTTTATTTTCATTTGCAAACAAGCAGTTATAAGTGTCCAGTATCATTTTGAACTTTTGATGCAAATCATCAGATAACATTCTTTTTAAATTTATTTCTAGTCTTGGCGAATCACTAACACTTTTTTACTGATTTCTGTTACAATCCAATGTGTGGATGCATGCCAGAAATTAATGCATGAGCTAAATTGTTTTATTTGCTTCAAATCCTTGTTAATATTCATTTCTAATTGTATACATCCTTATTATTATTATTATTATTA
>VCCN01002354.1:761851-783445 GCA_006491835.1 Architeuthis dux | reverse complement strand
GTTTGGTACTTTCTGGTCTTTGAATTGATATAAATTTAGGTAGAAGCAGTAGAAGTATCCTGAACATCTATTAAGTCAGAGTTGCTAAAAAGAAATCTTGCATGTGCTCTAATTTGTGCTGTATTGGGGCATCTGTAATCAATATGTTTGTTGTTTTAAAAAAACACTATTTTTACAAAGAATTTCTGCAATTTATGAATTAAACATACAAATCCCTACAACTGCTTCATTTTAGTGTCATAAAAATGTAGTTGACTACAAGATCAGTGTATGTCTTACTTTAAAAAATAAAGATCTTGAATGAGATGCTGATTAATTATAGAATGTTTTTGTATTTTTATTTAATTATGAATCAGAAGACATGAAGTCAGAATCAAAATTCCAATGTTATTGACTAAAAAGAAAAGATTTAAAGATAAATTCCAAAACTTAAACAAAGAAGCTACAATTACAGTTAAATAATTTCTTGATTACAGAAATCAACATATCACCTCAAATTCAACTTTCTGCTTTGAATCCTATTAGCTATTCATTGTTAAATCTTTAAAGTTCCTAAATTACTTTAAATTAACTAAAGATAGAAATTGCAAATGACCGTACTTGAGATATTCACAAACCATCAAGAATAACTGCCAAATAAAAACATTATTGTGTGCATAAGTAAAAGTTAGATTTAAAAATATAAATGTTAATAATTATTCATCACAATTATTTGAAAAAAATGTTTTTATCCTTACCACACATTTTTGCTTCTGTTGCTGTATATATAAATAACAAATATTTTATTTCAAAAGTTTTATTTTATACTGATATAATAACAATTGCCGAGATGTTATAAATTTTTTAAAAATTCCAAATTCACTCCCAACTTTAAAGTGAAATGTAACCTTTTTATTTTCTTGAAAGATTGTCATGCTTCTACGCTTGTGTAATGTTGCTAATACAAAAATCTCACTTTCAGCAATGCAATTACAGATGAAATATACTTTTGCAATTTTACAATTTGGTCAACTATTGTGCCAACAAAACTGAAACAGAGAATATGTGATTCTCATATTGCATAGTTAAACTTCCTTAATAATCTCTCTCATTATCTCTTCAATTCATAGATAAAGATAAGGCCTCTTATGGTCCTGTTTACATACATCAGCCATTGATATATGTTGTTGCTCACTCCCCTACAGTTTAGTAAAGAAATCTATGAACTTGTATAAAATATCAAACAAAGGCAGGATACTACCCTCAACAATAGGTCGAACTGTTGAACTGACACAATTTGTAACAATCGCTTAACTGTTAAACACAGTGCCAAATTTGAAAAGCTAAACATAAATAGCTGTAAAAATTCTTGTTTCTGATCATTGTACTTTCTTTATTGGATTTGGTAATCCAATTCAGTTCACTTCAGTTTTTCACTCAACATTTTCTGCATTTCTGAATTCACTTAGAATTGATTCTCAAATAAAAATGCATTTTCAAAAGTGAACATTAAATGTGTCGCTTAATCAAAACAGAGATCCAATATGGTTGTATCTTTGATCATAGCAAAGAATTGTTGTGAACACCTTACAGCCTTGCCCACTTGGCACAGACTCCTTAACCATTACACATATTCCAGAACCCCAAACAAATGCATGCAGTAGCACTACACTCTATAGTTTCCTGCCTTAAAATGCCTTCTTCATTCAGATCGATTCCATTTAGGAAAGATTAGATATTGATTTTTTTCTTAATACTCATGTGTAAAGACAATAACTGCTGTGAATTTAATGAGTATATTTTCCTATTCTTAACGTTGGAGCATTAGTTAAAGGTGAGTGTTTGTGTTGTAGGTCCTAGTCGGGAGTGCCACCCCGAGGCTTGTATGAACCATGGAGAGTGTGTACAACAGTGGAACTCTTACACCTGTAACTGTGACTTGACTTCATATTCGGGGCACAGCTGTAGCGAAGGTGATTACTGATACTGATACAATAGCAATCATGCTGCTACTATTACTATTACTATGACTACTACCATTACTACTACTACTATTACTACTACTATTACTATTACAACTATTACAACTATTACTACTACTAAAGTTACTACTGTTACTGCCACTGACGCACGAATCTTGGCACTTGATAGACTATTTCACTATTTGCTTTTTCCAAGCCAAATTCAGCTCAAATCTGCTTTTGATTAATCATGTTCAAAATGGCTCAGAATTTTGTTGCAACAGAAAGAAAAAAACCTTTTTAAATTCCTTGTACTTAACAGCCAAATTGTCACTGCTGTATGGAACTCCTTCTTTAAGTCTTCTTTATAGTTATTCATTCATTTAGTAATACTAATCAGAATATCAAATAAGGGAGATTTTCTTTCTTTTTTTGTTTTATAGTCTGTAGTGCATTTACTATGTAAACTGAAATAAAATCCCAATGTTTAAACAATCTAGACTAAAATAAAATTCTACCCAAAATGACAGTCTATGAACAAATTGTCATTATTTAACAAAAAACATCTTGTAAATCTTGGTGTGTGTTCATGAGTACTGATGAATCAGATTTCATAGATGCTGTATTCTGGAGCTTCTTGCCTAATGTCTGCTGATTCAAATAATAATAATAGTCTTCCTTTGTGTTCAATATAAAAAATGAACAAATATGCCCTATATTGACCCATGAGTAGGTAAGCAAAATATAAACAGTGTTAAAAAGTGGGATATCAAAATTGTAATAAAATGAGTTATTAACATACTGAATTCATTTAAGGAAGAAATGATTTTGTATTTAATTTTGAAAAATTTAAGAAAATACAGGTATGGATACTTCTGTTTTCAAATTAGTTTTCTACTAAATCAAGCTAAAATACAATATGCTCTAGATTTTATTTAATATTCCTCTGTGAACATTGATTTGTCATTGTATAGCAGTTATTTAACATATTGTCTTTATACAGATGACCAGATAACAGGTTGATGTTAGTTGAACACACATACAGACACACACACACCCACACACACACACACACAAATAATTTACTTGTTTATAATGGAAATATTTATAATATAAAAATAGTCTGATGGTTTCCTACATCTTCATACAATTGATGACAATTTGGTTTCTTCCATTATAAAGAGTTTTACTTTGCATAAATTGAGAAATATACAAAGGCATTATAAATTTTTATTTGAGAAGGCCATTTTGAATATGTTTATTCACAACAACGAATTCCATTGGTTAATAGGTTATCTGAGAAATGATGCACCTACCACAGGTCCATTGCTCTATCACTGATCAATTTTCTCATTATTATTATTCTCCTCCTCCCAGACAATCAATGATATTACAATGAAACCATGCTTGAATTGACACAAAATTTCCTTCATTCCGAAGTTATTTTCTTGAAATCTTCTTGAAATCTTCTTGAAATCTCCTTTTAACACAGACACAATTGCAATCAAATTATAGCATCTCATTTTTGCATCAAAATTAAACTTTTCTCTTCGGAAATGCATATCAAGTTCACTATGTCACAAGAAAGACCTGGAAATAGCTATCCACATTTCAGAGAAATACAGCCTTATGATTCACATGAATCCACTTTTCTTTCTAATACTTTAGTATGTTGTTCTACCAATTTTTAATAAAGTTGGCACTAATCTCTCCATACATCTCCAGTTATGGAGATCATTTTTGAAAGTCTTAATAAAGGTCTGCATTATATTGTGTTATTGACAAATTCATATCCAGTTTCCATGGTAAAGTAATGATGAAATTCACTCCATCAACTACTGAAGCAATAACTCATGAAATTGTCCCTCTTTTCTGGTTATAATTATTTTTAAACACGTTTCTTATAGAAAACGCATTGTTAACACATTCATCTGATCCCCAAATCAGTATTTAATTGGATTGAAGTTTTTCAGCATTGAATTACCTTATTTGCCAATCTGTAAGACGCATGGTTTACAAGGGTATTTGGAGGACTACCACTCACTGCAACTCATCCAAGCCCCATAGCTGTCCATTTTGAGCTTTGGTAGAAAGTGCCCGTATCATAATACCAGCAATTTAGACGCAGTGTAATATTTGCATAGTTTTTTATTTTAATTGAAATGTGTGTCTTATATGCTGGCAAATATGGTATATATTCTTTTAAAATCTGACTTTTAACCCAAATTGATATTCAGTTTTATGAGGAAAATTGCTTTAGCTCCAACCATGTTGCCATGAGAAAAAAGTCAACTAACCAGTGTCTGTCATGTGTTTCATTACATTTGATTTATATCTGCATCTATAAATTGATTTCAATTCAGAAACTGCTATCAATTCATTTGAAAATATTTGTTGTTGTTATGCAAAGTAAAAATGAATGGCTTTAATTGATTTGTTCCCTACTTGGATTGTTGATTAAGAGACTTGATCAGTTTTATGAGCATTGGACTGTTAATGAACGGCTGTGACAATCAAACACTAGCTTGAGAATGGTTGCCTGTTTAGAATTAGAAGGTAAATACACATACAACCATCCACACACACTTATGTATCTGAAGAGCAGCTACTATTGAATTATGAATGTTGGTTCATTCTTGTTCTAAAAAGATGCACACCTATAGAGGATGGGCTAAGCTTCTGTTTCAAAGATCTCTCTTCATTCAGCAGGTTTGCATGGAATCACTGCTATTATTTCTGCATTTCTGGTGGAAACCTTCTTGTCTGCTTGCTAGAGCTGATGTATTTGTTTTTTGTAGCTATTTCTCTTGTCAATATCCAAACACATTTACAATAAATACTAAACTCACTTGAGGCAGGTGATTTTATCGATTTCTACCTTTCACCATAGAAAAACTCATTTGGATTCTTTCACATTTGCTTTTCGTGATGCCTTTTTTGAAAATCATTTTAGACTAATCATCAATTCTCAAATTCAAAATTTGTTTTGTCAAAAAAATTGTAAGCTTGAATTGAAGTCAATGCAATAGTTAGTTGTATCCATCAAATATTGGCTACATTGTGCTTTCCATTTTTAATGTATTGAGGAGCTAAAAGATTGATTTATCATCTTGTGTCTGCATGGTTTAATAATGGATTTTCACTTTCTGTAGAATTCCAGCTTCCTTAGCCTCTTTATGTTTATTCTTTATCAATCCTTGTGGACACTTGGTGATAAATCAGGACAAAGGCTCTCATCCTTGTTGAAATAATCAGAAAGTCATTTCATTATCTTTCTCCATCAAAATTTAACACATGTAGCCATGAATCTTTATCTATTAGATAGGGTTCTACATTATATATCTTCATTGGTTCAATGTACTGGCAGAAGTTTCTCATGAATTTTAAGTGATTCATCAGCAAAAATTCATTACGTGAAAGAAATTCCTCTATTTCAAGAAAATTATCTGAAAATCTCTTGAGGTGAGCATGTAGGGGAAATATTTCCTATTTCTATTGACCTATTCCCTGTCCGGCTTTCAAATGAGGTTCAGGCTAAATTGAGAAAAAAGAAAACTTTTTATTCAACTTTTGAATGAAGTGGTCTGTTAAGAATGTTGCAAATAGAAACCATCCTTTATAGTTTGGCTCTTTTATAAGAGACAAGAAATTTTCTAAGGCTAGTTTCTCTCTCTTTTCTAACAATTCTGCAAGTGTTTGTTACATGTCTACAAATGATAATCTCTATGACAGCATGACCACTGCTATATTTGCATGCACGGTCACAATCTATAAAAGTATAAGAGCCACATCAGCCAATGTTCACCTCAACACTAAGTCAAAGTGCCAAGTGCCACACTGCAGGCATGCATGCATGGTAGAAAAATATACAAGGAGACAAAATGACACAGAATGTTGATCCAAATGTATGAACAAATGAGTGAGACACTGTATAAAACATCCTAAGATCATTTGAAATGTTGGGTTGGGATCTAAATAGTTCAAACTTTACATTTTTAATTGATTGGCAAAATAAATAAATAGATGAAGAGATTCCAAAATTATGAAGATGTACACAGACCTTCATTCAGTTTCAGCTGTATAAATTCTGATGATTCATGACATAGAAACTCAGGTGTCTAATACAAAATATCTATCTTGGAAACTATGCTGGTTACAGTCAGGTCTGCAAAGAATAAACTGAATTTCCAGCAGCAGTTGTCCATTGGTTGGTTGAATGATTCTGCATTGGAAATAGAATCACACTCACTTTTCACTTACATTTGACACCTTGAAAAGCTGCACAACAAATTGATACTCACATTGTAAAAGAAAAATGTTCTAACTCTTCACTCCTCACATATTTTTATGACTATAACAATAGCTTTTTTCTTTCATTCTCTCTGATCAAAGAAACCACTGCTGTTGTTGATGGTAAATATTGAAATTGCACTGCTAAATTAGGGAAAGCAATCCATTTCACTTGATGCATTATCCATATCAGAGCCGGCCCGAGGGGGGGGGGGCTCAAGAGGCAGTGGGGAGCCCCAAATCAAATGCCTAGGGCACCATAACGGCTTGGTCCGGCCCTGATCCATATTATGCTTATCATTAAAATGGTGCAAAAGTGCTGGTATTATCAAATAGCCAATCAGATCTGTAAAACATTAACTATTTAGACTGAAATCAATGATCAGTGTCTATTATGATCCAGATTTGCTTGGAAGATTCATAAGGAAATCTCTTGGAGAGACTTACTTATTTTCATCAAGTAAAAACAAAGTTTGTAAATATCTTTGAAATGAAGAGTCACTTGATTCCAGTTGTGCATGAAGAACAATTAACGATAGCATTGGTCAAATGACCAATTATATAGCAAACTTATAATAATGTGTCGTTTGCTACTGTTCCCAAGAAAACAGAACAGAATATAAACAAACAAATTATTTTTTTACTACTATTTACCTTCATCTTAATATTTAGTTGGTTTTTTTTAATTACAACTTAACATGGGCCAGCAATCTACAGCAGTGAGTATACAGCACAGATCAGAAATAAAGAATAAATTCCCAGTGAGACTCAAACTCATGTCCCTCTTGCCATAGGGAAGTCTATTCAAATGCATCAGCTGCTTTGCCATCTAAGCTACAGGAACTTTGATGGCTTGCAGAAGCTTAAATTCAAGATTTAACCCCGCTATCTTGATCTTTATTCTTTATTTCCAATTCAAGCTGTTTACTCACTGCCATAGATTGACAACCCGAGTTACTAAAGATTAATATGATGGTAAAAAGTAGTCAAAATTGATCATAATGGGTTACAATACTTCATCTATTTAAAATAAATAATAAAAATAAGTTATTTTCTTTTATAACTGTAGCATTTGCTTTAATTTCAATCAAGCTTGACATGAAAAAAGGACAGCATCAATTCATATCATCAACACCTTTTTTTCACCTGTCTTTTCAAAAATGTCTTTTGATCTTAAATGACTTTTGCAACGTTTGCTTCTTATCTGGATGCTAACACTAAATGGTGCATCATCACCAACAGTTTAAAAATCTTACTCATCACTCACTCTTTTCTCTTTCGTTCCTGATTCCTGCTCTATCTTGATTGTGTTATTTTTTTTTAATTTCCTGGGTGTTATCAAATCAGCTGCATGCATCTTTCTCCACTCCTCTTTGTCCTTTCCGACTCTCCAACCCAATTACACGTCCAGTTGCTTCTGCTATTCATAGTAGATCAACAATCTGTTATCGATTATGTCTCCTTCTACTGTTCAGTATTTTCCATTCTGATGTTTTTTTCTCTCTCTCTTTCTCTCTCTCTCTCTCTCAATCTCTTGTTTCTCTGTCACATGGTACCAGTGTAATTGCATCAGGACTAACACCTTCACTGTCCTTTTATTTACCACAAAGATATCACAGTACTGTTGTTTTTTATGTCATTTCTTACGGAAGGAAATTGCCCACTTGACAGCATCATATTTGACATTATCTGTGACTCTTTATTACAATTCTTCATGATTGATTCTGAAAATCCATTTCACATGGAATATTATGCACTGATGATTTTAGTGATGTTCAGAATTGAGCATTTTGTTTTTTAAAAATAAAGACTTCTTTAGAATTAAAAAAAGAAGGAAAATTAATGATGTAAATGTTTTATCTTGTCTGAATTAAACAATATGTTTTTTCCTTTCCCCCATTAAAATTTATATCAAATACAAAATCCATTCCTGGTAAGATACCCAGAATCCGTGCATAAAATGGAGGTAACTCCTGTTAGCCTTAATATGAACTAAGGATTATCCTCCCTTGAAAGAAAAACTGATTGTTATTGTTTTGAATAAATTAAATTGTTAAATTGTTTCTATTTGTGTGTCATTTTTAATGTCGAGTGGCAGAGTGTGTGAAACATTAAAGGTTTGCATGGAAATAAAGTTGTTTTTATTCATTTGATTTGTGCACTGTTTTTAACATCAAGTGAGCGAGTGTGTGCAACATTAAAGGTTTGTATGGAAATGAAGTTGTTTTTTCTGTTGTGGAAAAAGGGAGATAATCCTTAGTTCATTTTAAAGCTAACTGAAGTTATCTCTATTTTACGCATGGATTCTGGGAATCAACCCATTCCTTTTACTGTGTATGCATACTCACACATTTAAATATACACTTTAATAAAATTATTTACTATTTCTGTTCCAATTCAGATTTTGTTCATGTGTTTGAACTGCATTAGATGAAAAAAAATGTTTTATTCTTTACAAAATTATGATAAAAAATTTCAAATGTTGACAACAAAGGTCAGTGGTCAAATGAGATATGCTAAATATTTTACCTGATATCATTACAAATCAATCAAAATATGATGCATAAAATATTTTTTCTGAAATTCTTTTTCAAATGCTCTCTAAATGTTGCTGGATTCATTTTTATTTCTAGACTGGTCGTCATTAGGGAATCCACTGACCTACTAAAGGTCAATCAAATTACACTAAAGTGGCTGACATTTCTGTTAAATCTATTGATTCCAACAGTACAACTGGAATTTGGTTACAGAATTATTATTAATTTTGACTACTATTCACCTTCATCTTAAATTTTAGTAGCTTTTTATCATAAGTTAACTCAGTCCGTCAAGCTACAGCAGTGAGTAAACAGCGTGAATCAGAAATAAAGAATAAGCTCCCTGTGAGTTCGGTATTTCTGAGATGAGGTGTTAGTATTACTGATACCATTGTTCGGACTGAGATCCTCATCTTGGTTGTCATTTTCACAACGTTTCGGCCGATGTACCCTCCGGCTTTCTTCAGGTGTCAAGCTTTGTCGGTCACTTACCGGAACTATTGAACTGAACCCTTTATTCGATCCACGGGGGTATACTGTCCTCATTCCACTATCCATGTCCTAGAAATTATTTCGTGGTTATTTTTCAGTTTTTCAGTTGTGGTGCTCCTGCCTGGGATTGAACCCACAACCTACAGATGACTCAACAGTCAGACGCTTTTTAACCAACGCTTTAGTTATCTAGGCCACCGTCCCAACTCTTCCATTGCGTCAGCTTAGTGATCCTTGCAAGTTTCAAGTCTAACAAGTCCATGTACACAGGGAAATTTATCCTAATGAAGAGTTTTCCACACTTTTCGCTCATACCAGGAATCGAATCCGAAACCATCAGCATGTGAAGCAGACGTGCTAACAATTACGCTATCTAAGCAGACTGCTTCAGATTTCTTACTTGGTCTTTGCTGTGTAATCTTTTTCCTTAGACAAGGAAATAGTACCTTGAGAAGAGAACAAGTGAGTTTGTAAATAAATCAATATAATATTATCAGAAGCCAACATTGACCCATCAAAGCATTTCTACACACAAAGTCCAATAACTATTATAGCAATGTCTATTTTTTAAATATTTCATGTATCATTATTTAAATGTATTCCATCAAAATTTGTTTATTTCTTTTCTAATGCTCATTGATACAGATTCTTGTTCAGTTTCTGCAATTCTTGGAACATAATAAATATCTACCTCTCTAAAAAAAAGCAATAACAAATAATGAGTCACAAATTATGTGTAAATATAGTGTGGACAATCTTCCTTCTTCTGTTATTATGATGGTAAGTAACTTTATGTCATATTTCCATAACTAAATATTGTGATCAAGAAACTTTTCAAATATTGCTAAGCCTCTCAATATAAAATTGCATGTATTTCTAAAGTGAAAGCACTAATAATCATTAGTTAATCTTTAGTTTCATTTCTAAAAGGTATTGCTGATGATTGATGATCATGTCTACACAATTAATCAATTTGTTTATTAATTAATACAAGTGCTGTAAAAAAATGCTATGCAATCAAATCTCCACTACTATTCAACTATGGAAAATATTCATAAATAAATTTGTTTTTTATGTTTCTGCAAAAATTAAACAAACTGTGATGATTAAAAGTTTGATGGCAATTCTAAATAATTACTTCTACCCTTTTATGAATGAGTCATTGAACATTTGTCAGATTTCACAAATTATTGAAATTGCTTTATAACTTCTGATTTTGAATGGTTGTTACATTGTTTTATTTTCCTCAAGATGTTTACAGTCAAACCATTTTGTAATCTACATTATAATAAGCAACGTATCCATCCTTCGGTCCATCCACATGTCACATTTTAAAAATAAAAATTTTATGTTGAAAGGGACGAGGGTAGAGGAGAGGTTCTGAGAATGGAATCGCAACACAAAGACAGCAAAGAGGAAACATTGTGGTTACTTTGATTTACCTTTACTTTTACTGTAACCCAGTACAGGGTTGTTAGGGCATCATGGGTGGGTCATGGGTGAGATAGCTAGACAACACCCAACCCCTCTTCGGGCTGATTTTGAATCAGAGTTGTCTGTCTCCTAAACTGGTTGACAACTATACCTAGAGAGCTTAGTCTGCCCAACTGCCCATAGATGGTATAGAAGAAGATATGGATTCATGCCTTTCCAAAGGTCAAAGTGAATGCAAACTGTCGAAGCCAGAGTTTGAACTCGGCATGCCAATTCTACTCTCCATGCCTTAACTCTTTGGCCACTCCACACCTCCTACTTTGATTTAGGCAAAGAAAATCTCAATTGTGAAAAATCTAGATACAATATATATATATATATAAAAAGAAAATAATTGTTACCATGAATATTGCTAAAATGTATGTTTTGTTAAAACAGGTCAAGTCCCTACATGAAGGGAATACAAGCTTGCCTGCTGCAGGGTCAAACTCCATTCTTACTTCTACTTCCTTGCTTATTTGAAACATAACTTTTCGTAGACATGTAAGACTTGTCAGTTTGGTAAGAGAGCCGCTGATTTCAAATCACGATAGGGAAATGGTAATGTTATGTTTCAGTTTGGTTTAACATGACGGGACACACAAACAGTGAAGAGTTTACTAAATTAGGTGAGGAGTGTTCGTGTTGTTCTAGTTGTTACAGTGGGAAAGTCCACTCCAGCCTCCAATTCAGATTGGAGTTTAACAAAAAATCTTTGAATTTGGGAAAAAATAAACAGGTTCAGATCATCAGGTTATGTTTTGTTAAATATTCTAAATTATTGCTGTGTATTTTTCAAATTGACACACACTAACAAATGTGCCTCAAAATGGTATTTTTTTATATACAGCCCATTCTTCCAGCCCCCTTCTACCCAATATCTCTAAATAAACCAAAATGCATAAATAAAGTTGTCCTTTCATTAAACTGTTATTTGAAAATGTACTTTTTCATGAGGATAATGCTTTCTCTCACTTGAAAAAATATTTCTTTTGCAATATCTTAGCATTACTTTCATTAATTTCAGTTCACTGAATCCAGACCATTCAAATCCTGATCATTCAAATCTCCATTAAAAATAAAACAATGGTGCAACCAATCAACAACAGTTTTATCTATTTTGTGATACAAAAATAATATTTGTTGTCAATTTATGTATTGGCCATTTTAATGGGAACATTTTTACTAAAATGACATCATTTATATATATATATATATATGCATGTGTATATATACATACATACATATGTATGTATGTACATACATACATATATACATATATACATATATATATATATATGTATGTATATATAATATAGATATAGATAGGTGTAAATATGTATAGATAAAGATAGATATAACTATTTGTACTCATTTATTAAAAACTATACTTAACATTAATTTGATGAAATACTTTTTACTCTGGTACCAGCTAGTCTGCCTGTGATTACATGAAACATTATTCCAAAGATTTCAAAAACATTATTTTTTTATTTATTATTATTATTGGATGAAGTATTGTACCAAAATAAGTTTTTAATTTTGCCCAATTTTTACCTTCATTTTAATTTTCAGTTGTTTTTATTACAACCCATACCTTGGGCCACCATTCTAAGCCACAAATAAAAAGTGCTATCGGAAATAAGGAATAAGTTTCTGGTGAGAATTACTTGCATCCATCAGAGAGAAGTTTACACCTACCTATGGAAACTTCATGGCAAACAGGAGTGAATTTTCACCTCACCTTATTCCGATTTATTGGTGCCATGTTGTTGTATTTTTTGAGAACTAGTAGTCTTAATAAATTAATTTACTCCTTTACTGTTTACTCCATAGCCATAGAATGACGGCCTGAATTATAAGTCGTTATAAAACCAACTAAAAATTAAGATGAAGGTAAAAATTAGTTAAAACTTTTTAAAATATTGTATTAAAACATTACCTTGTTTAAAACAGAAAATGCTTGCAGGTATTTAACAACTGCTTAAAATCTTTCAGTTTAAAATCAGTTGTTAATAATATTACATATGTCTGTTATTTTAAACTGCTTGTTAAAAGCATAGAGCACAAACCACAATTTCAGAAAACCGATTTCATCAGCTGTCATTATGGTAATAGATGATCCCAATAAACTGGTTTTTGATTTAATTTATTTAAAATGTCCATGATTCTGAAATAAATTGTTTCTTAATTTACTCAGCCTTTTTTTTACAAAATTCATGTCCCTCAAAATTTAGCATAAAATTGCATTGATTCTATTTTCTACAGAAGAATTGCAGTTTTGTTAATTATTATTGAATATGTGTTATTTCAGGATTGTATCCTTTTTTACTTTAACAAACCTACATTCAGTTGTAAACATCTTTGGATCTGCTATTTGTGATGGTGAATAAATATCTAGAGAGATTTTCATTTGCATTCTATTGACTTTTGTGCAAATTGAAGAAATTTGTCTTCTATGATGATCTTTTGTTTACATTTCAGGATTTTTTGCTATTTTACTAATTAGCCAGCATGACATGACTTAAAGACATGATAAATATAAACATGTCAGTTGAGATTTCATTTAGTTCCAGTTTGTTTTTATTTCTCTATTTCCTTCTCTTAAAATATCCTTCATCTTCTTTGCTGTTATTTTTAAATATGATGAAATCTAGATTCTGTGTGTGTGTTGGAGTTTGATCAAATGATTCATAAAGCTGACATAACATTTTGTTATCATGAAATTCTCTTTTCTTCTATATATACTTGAACTTCTTATTGAGTAACATTCAAGCAATTGGTTGAGATTCAAGGAGAAGAGATTCTATCAAAATTAAGATTTAAGGAAGTCTTCACAAAACCCAACTGACAAAAATGAATTGTACAGTGATTTTTAAAAATTTACTTAATTTCATTTTATTCAAAATAACTCCTTATGTAACTGATTCAATGAAAAAAAAAGTCTTACTCATATAAGTGAAACAAGTAAATGTATTTTATGATTTGCCCTATAATGTTGCTTCAACTGATTTCTTTCTTTTTCTGATAATTTGTAATCATTTAGAATTGAATTCTCAATAATTCTAATCACTTTGACATGAAATATTTTCTTCCAGTTTCATCATATTTACTCCTCCAATCCCTGGACATGATCATGCAACAATCTATCATCAACCATGATGAGACATGAATTTCTTTTTGTAAGCTTTGCAACATTCATGATTTTTGCTTAAAAGCTGCTGTTTCTTCTATAATTAGAAAGCACGACCTATCAGTTTGGACCCGGGCCGGGCTTACTTCAGTACACTTATCCAGTCAAGAAACGGAAAGACAGAACAGAAGACTTTTTGGCTTTTGGAATAAAGACCAAACAGAAAGACGCTGTTATCGTTCGTGTCGAAAGTAAAGAGTCTGATGATTATCTAGAAGCAGAATTGGTGAGTGCTATTCCATAAGACTTGGTCAAAATCCATCAAGAATAGTTATAAGAATACAACAAATCATTTAGGTTTTTATCATCATAACCTTAAAAAGGACTTTAAAAAAGTATATGTATATTCATATTTACCTACATGCAAATCAATTATCCTTTTTGTTTACATTCAAATCTGCAATCACTTGGACAGTTTTTCTCAATATGGTTGAACGAATTCTGAGTAAATATTATATTTGTTCATTATAATCAGGGCTGGCCCAAGCCTTTATGTGGTTGGGGCCCTAAGCAGCTGCTTAGTTTGCTTATGTGTCGGGCTGGCTTTGATTATAAGATTTTGAGATGCTAAAAAATTGAGATCTTAAAATAAGAAATAAAAATTGTCTTATTTGTTTATTTCTGTTTTGTTTCCAGGTTGATGGCAATATATTTGTCGTGTACAATATGGGCACAGCTGACCATCCAGTGGGTGAGGTCTTCTACAAGGTAAATGATGGCGAGTATCATGTGATTCGCTTTACACGCAACGGTGCAAACTCAACCATTCAAGTGGACAACTACAAGCCACAACCAAAGCATCCTGATGGTGAGTGCAAACAAATATTTTCCCACACCTTTCAGGAACAGCGTAAATGAATACATGGCCTTAAGATAGCGTGCTTTTTCTAGCAGGTGATTTTCTCCCTTCAACAATCAAGGTGAACTATCAGATTTAGAAAAAATTTTTTTCAATCTGTATTACTTCAACAAGTCAAACCCCTCCTGTTTTAGATGGCATTCATATTTGTAGAATTCTTGCTACAGTGAAAATATTATCAGTATTTCCTGTAGTTAATTATGGAAGGAAGTGGCAATAATAATGTTTGTCTCATTGTGGGAAATTGAAAATATTATCCTGTTTAACCTGATAAAAATTTAGAAAATTAAGGTCATTTCTAAATACAGTTCAAGCTAATAGTTGTACTTTGAAATCAATGTTTTTCATTGATTGTTGTGGTGTTGTTATTGTTGTTGCCTGTCGTTTATTTGAACAGACTGATTTCAAAAGCTTAATGTTGTTTTGTCCTTTCTGTCATGTTTCTCATCATATATGATAAGAATCATTTATGGTTTTTTCTAAAAATACAACAAATGTTCAACTTCAGAACCTATTCGATCTATTTGGAATTCAGTTTGAGTGGATATTTTGAAAATGTTTCTGTCTGAATTTCTTGAGATGAGGAATTATCATTATACATAGATTTATTTGGATTATTCCCCTCATCTTGATTGTTGATATGTTCACAACGTTTGGCCTTTTTCAGGTGCCTATCACAATCAAAAACACTGTCAGAATCTTGAGTCGAGCACCCCATTTGATCTGCAGAACAGTCTACCCCAGCAGACCTAATGGGGGGGTTTCACTCAAGATTCCGAGAGTATTTTCAGTTGCTGCATGCACCTGAAGAAGGCCAAAGGGTACAAAGACTAAAACGTTGTGAACATATAAACAACCAAAATGAAGACAATCGTCCGAATAAATCCATGTATAATTTTAAAGATGCTTCGCAGTAAATTTTGTATAAATTGATCCCTCGGTACAGCCATCAAGCTTCTTCTGAAAACATGGGACATTTTTGTGTAAGGAGTTGAACATTTCTCATTGAGGTAAACAACATGTATGAATGATTTGAGCTGGGAGAGAACCTTTTTACCTTGTCTAGTTCCTTTAAAATTAACCACTCATGGAAATCTTTCCACATAACAATCACAGTGTATATTTTTGATATCCTATTCATGGAGGTAGATTTTATTAGCAGAAATTTCAAAGAAAACACTAAATATTTCACTAAAATGCTCTTTTCTTTCTGCAAGGTCTCTATATATAGTGTTGACTAGATCATTTTTGGCAGTTGTAATTGATTATAGTCATTCCTCAAATGGATTCCATGATTGTATATTGCACACTATCCCTAACAAATATATAATAATGGCTGAATGCAATAATTTGAAATTTAAAACTGTTTCTGGGAAATTAGGTGATAAGATTTGTGGATGCACTTGATTGCGTTAATTTCTCAAAAGCTTCAGTGTACAACATGTGCTTCTGTTTACAGTCTTTCTTGTTCGTTAGTCTTCATCAGATACATTTTTTACGTCAAGCACCATTGGTATGACTTATTGCTGGCTGATGATAGGTGGGAGAAAGTCAGAGACACTGTTTTCTTTTTGACTGGTAACTACTTAAGAATTCTTAGGTTAAGATTAGGGTTAACTTGTTTCTTACAGATTCTAATCTTCAATATTTTTAGATCTGTTAAAAGGACTTTGTTTATGTCTTTATTACTCTAGTAAATAAACTATGGGTAGACACATGTGACTTCTCTTCTGTTCTAATTTATGGTTATGCAATCTGATTTGATGCTGTATGCTTAAAGTTGAGCCACAGTATTGATTCTCAAAATATAAAACTTGACATAAAAGGCACATTAGAGTTTACTATATATTATCATATATTTTTTAACCCTTTTTATCATTTACATATGTCATTGTTTTTCTATTCTTCCTTGAAATGTATTTGAGAAATAAGTCTTTCTTTTTAGATGTTTTTTTTCACTTTTCTTATTAAAATTATTGAGAGATATTAAATGTAATGTTTGTAGATTGGTTAAGCAATGTACATTTTTAGTATTTACAATTTATACTGAAACCTTGTTAAAAATGAATATAGTAAGAAATGCCTTTGAATCAGTTGTTGAGCAATTCTGCCCATTTGGAGAGCTATTTATTCATTCCACAAGGCTTTGGCTTAATTTGTGTTTTTTTTAATCATGCTCTCTGAACTGATTGAAGCTTCATTTATTTTGCCAATAAAATGATGAAATTATCAAGCTTCTACTTGGCCATTTCTTCACAGAAGAATCATTTCCTTCTGAACATATTTTTTTTCTTCAAAGCCTTGTTTCCAGATGAAAATTGCATTTCCTTTTCTTTCTCTAATATGCAGGAATATATCTTACAAGTTCTTTCTTTGAAACTTCTCAAATGTGTTGGTTGGGTTCTGTTTGGTTTTTTTTGCTGCCTCATTTGCAGCATTGTAAATTTGGATGAGTTTATTTGTGGGAGATGGAAGTCTCTCATGACAAAATACAGATATTACTTAGTGGTCTTCCAACCAATTTGCAGCAGCATACTGTTGTGAGGATCTGTGCTTAAAGTTGAAAACAGTTGTACAGTCCTGATTCTCCTTCAAAGTGATGGTAGAACTCTATAGCCAGCTCAGGCATCTACCAACCATGGTCAGCCATACTGTTGGAATATTACTGCAAAGGGGCAGCAGACCCCCATAGCTAGCTCAGGCCAGGAGAAGGACACTCTTGTCAAACCTACAACCTAGGGACCCTGCTCCAATTCGTGCCACCTCAGTGGACCATAGGATACAAACCCTTGGTTTAAAGGGTGGGGTCGGCTCTGGGCAAGTTGCACTTCACCTTAAAACTTCATTGCTTGGGCTGGAGGGTTATTCCACACACAGGCCCCACCATCTATGGTCCTACTGATGTGGAAAACCCTTCCAAAATTCTTTGTTCACAATGCCAAGCCATTCATATCCCAAGATATAAGTCAATGGATAATATTAGTCTGTTTAGACCCTATGAACTTGACACTCTGAGGGACCCAATGCTGCCTTATGTTAGAGAGTCGACTTATCCAGTGAATATTGGACTAAACTTGAATTAACACCTTAGTTTTGGGGTTGACATATACAGTATACCACTGAGCATTGCTAAATCTCAAATTTCAAATAGCATCAACATTTATTTTCTAGATTTTCATTGCTAAGTCTTTTTGTCTTACTTTAAGCCTTTGCTTTATATTGTTTAAGCAAAAAAAGAGAAAAGAAATTTCACAACTGATTCAAGGACTTATTCATCTATTATGAATACTTTATGCTACTATAATCTTTCTTCAATAACTATTCACATCAAATGAAAAATATATTTTTAAAGTTCTACATTACTTTCCAAAAAAGAGTTTCTTTATAATTTCTTAAAACTATTGTCAACATCTGATTCTTTTGTGCTTCCAATATTTAGATTTTATGTTTAATTGGAACAAGTTTAATTCTAAGAAGAATCTGTAAACTTCCATACCATACCATAAAGAGTATGATTTTAAGATACCATCTGCAAATAGTGGGAAAGATTTTAGAATAATTGAAAGCAATGACTAAAGTAATTAAAAAAGAGACTACTGTCTTATTGAAATAGACTATTCCAAGGTGTTCTATGTTTTTACAAAAATTCCTCACCTACTATTCAAAATAGTTCAGTTTTAAGTGCCTTCAAGAAGTAAGAAATTCACAAATCAATAAAACCTATTTCAAAGTATGTCTTGATAGAAAATTATTTTTGTAGATTTCTGCCAGTTTTCAAATATTTTAATGAATTTTAAGCTCTATCAAATAAAGGTAAGGCTGAATATTTTTACAATAAATATTAATTCTCTGACTATTATGAGAAAAAATGAAGAAATAATTGAAAATGATATCATGGACCCTACTTATTCTGTTTGCCTAGATGTCATTTCAAGGGGTTACAGTGATATTTGGGCCTCAAGATTTGGTGAGGTATAAAATGTAGTTTCACACACCCATGACTTATCCTTTACTTTCAATTATATATTTATGTTATGCAATGATACTGAGGAATTTAGCTAAAGTCATTTAGTTGCATTTATGTGTGTCTGTATATGGTTATATTTCTTATATCTTTGTCATCATGAGTTGTTATGCTCTTCCATCATTCATATTTGAGATAAACTAGATATCATTTCAGTGGAATTACTCAAAAGAAACATTCCCTTTTGTCTTTCATTCATTATTCTTAAACATTTCATTCTCCTTAATGCATATTTGTTTTCATAGTCATTCAAATAAAAAGATTTTCTAACTGAAATTCTGACTTTCCAGCTTTTTGTAATAAGCCATGCTCTTAACAATTTTATTTCAATATTAATTATATCATTTTTTTTTTGTAAAATATTAATTAAAAGAAATTAAAACATCAGAAAATATCACTATGGTAGGACATTCTTTAAATAATAGTTAAAGCAATGATAATAACTTCTCTGGTGATAAACATAATGTTCCTTTTCACTCATATATTTTGTAAATATTTAATCACATTTTCCAAACTTTCACCACAGTATTCAATAATATTTCATTATGAATGAGTTAGAGGATTTTATCAATGTATTCTTTCAAAATAGCCCTTATATGTACAGAAACTTCATAGAATAATAGCCTTTTGCTTTAATGAAAAAGAACTGTGGATAAAGTAAATTATAAAATAAATTCACCAGAAAGGCTTATATTGTTGTTGTTTGAATGTTATTCCCCTATTTTAATTATCATTTTGAAAATTTATTTTTTCAAATCCAGTTTTCATTTACCATTTGCTTTCTATTTTTGATAATGAAACTCTTTACTTATTGCTCGTGCATGGTTTTTCTTGTTCATGACAACTAAACACTTATCATTATAATAAAGTGTATATAAAATGGTAAAAATATGAAGAACACTAAAAAGAAAGTTTGGTGATTGCATTTGACAATTGATGTTTCAAAAATACTTTAACATTGATCTTTTTGAGATCTTTTTAAGAAATTTATCTAGAAAGAATGACTGCTTTCAATAGAGATTTAAAATATATTTGATAACAAAGCTAATAAGCAAACTAATAAAGTACTGACTTCTACTGGCCTTTTGTACTAATGGTTATTGAAAATGAAACATGATTACTTGTTTGAAATGATGAGTAGCTCATCAGATACCAACCATGTTCCTTCTTATTCTTACTTCAAATGTTTCCAGAAATTGACTCATCATTTAACTGATTACAATAAAGATTTAATTTACAATAAATGTTGTATGTATTTTTAGTTGTAAAAGATTATTTATTGATATCATTTGCAAGAGAAAAAATTCATAAAAAGACATTGCCACTAAAGAAAATTGTTTGGAATTCATCGTTAGAAGAAAAACTGAAAGATTTGAAATAATGGAATCCAAAAATGTAAAATGAAAGGATTCTGTGTTTTTCTAAAACTAAAACTTTTTATTCTGAATATTTATCTTAAATGATATACAAGCATAGAGAACTTGAGGAATAAAATCCACTTGATAATATTTTTACCACATACATATATAAATAGTTAGAAAAGAAAAGACCTGATTTTTCTAAATTATCCGTCAGAAGTAGAGATCTGATTGTTTCAGTTTTACTTTTTTGAATTCTTGTTTCATAATAAAACTGTGAGTCATGCATTTGCTAACGATGGTCATTAAATAATCAAACCTTAAATTTTCTTATTAGTGATTGATCAAACTTGATTATTGAAATATTGCAACATTGAATTAATATAATTCTTAATATTTTGCTTTAGAAATAAAAATTCTTTTGACCTAAACTAATCATGTCTTGTCAGTTTTGTTCCGATAGTAGCATACCAGGATGATATTGCTTTTTTTCTTGTCCACAAATGAAATTTGTCTTCGTATTTACAATTTCTTTTTTCCTCATCTAATTTTTTCCGTTTTTAAAGAACATTCAAAATGATTGTCAAATATTTTTCTTGAAGGTTTTTCTCAGAAAATGTTTCTGACAAAGCAACTGTTTTTATCAAATTGTCAACCATTGTTATTTTGCAGTGCAGTGAAACTCTGGTTTTGATTTAGTCAAACGTTTCTTGTATGCTCAGATTTGAATGAATTTTTTAACCCAGCTGTAAAGATTTTATTTCTACAGCAAATGTTACAGAATTGTCATTACTTCTTTTATTTGTCTACTCTTTTGTAAAAAATATTGAAATATTATAAAATGTTTTAGATAAAATCATTGTCTCAGATATGACATATTTAATTTAATTTGTATTATTGCATTTTGGCAAAGAAAGAGTTACAGTTCCTTTAAAATTTGTATATAAGTGAACACAATATATTTTTTAATTCATGATCTAAAGTGAAATAATATCTATTCAATTATTATAAGCTCATACTTTAAATTGGGAAAAATTTATGTTTGATAAATTATATAATACCCAGCTGAATTCATTTCATATGAAATATTTGCCATCTAAATCTCTTTTATGATCTCAGTTATCTGAAAATCTTTACAGCTATCAAAGGAAGCGTTTATTATAATTTTTGAAATGATATACTTTCTATTTCATTAAGTGAAGTTCCTTGTTAAACTGAGTTGGAATCTGACACCTTTCATCTTTTTATGACATGGACTTAAACAAACTCTCCTACCTACAAGGTGATTGTAATAGTATCCTTGACTATTAAAACATTCACAAGTTAATATAATAACTTAAATTCATTATTTCTGGCTCTCTTCTTGTAACAACTGATTATTACAAGCAGTAATTTCATGTTTATATGCTTCCAGAAATGAATAAATAT
>VCCN01002354.1:749397-761511 GCA_006491835.1 Architeuthis dux | reverse complement strand
CATTAGTGCAAAGTAAATGCAAACTGTCTCAGCTGGAGTTTGTACTTGGTTTGCCGATTCTATTTTCCTAGCTGTTAGACCATCCACACCTCCATTTACATATATATGTAGACTATCTATAAAATAAGCGTTCTGATTTCATCAACTGTAGCAATGCTTTCAGTTGAATGGGACAATTATATTAATTTAAAATACCTTTTGAACTGCAACAACTCCTTGTGCTTTCTTTTGTGTGTCTTGCTTTTTTGAAAACAAACTCTTCAAATCATTCTGTTATCAACTTGCCATGTTTCTCTTCTTAAACATTTTTCACAACAAAAGAACATTGTGTACATTGTAGTATTTTTCTCATTTATTTTTTGACAAGAACTGCACTGCATCAAGTGTTGAAGAGGACATTTTGCCCATATTGTAAATCACCTTGGATTTTGTAACTGTTGCTTCACTTCTCTAGAAGGCTGGCTCTGTGAAATGCATGACTTTTTTAAATTGGATCATGAAACACTCTTTTTTGTTTGGCTACAATTTTGGTCCAAAGATTTTCTTTGAAGTTAATCCAATTTATCTCTACATTTTTCGAAGTTTACTTATTATGAGTCTTGTAGTATTTAGGATCTATCAAAAGAAATGTTCTTTCTCTAAAATAAAAACATATAAGTAAACTTGGTTAAAAATGTCTGTATTCAACAAATTATTATAATAATCCAAATGTTTACTATTTGAAAATATAAATAAATTTCCCTAATAATTATGTCTTATTGGTACTTCATACGAGGAAAATAAATTATATCAAATAGTTATCCTGAAGAGACTGGAAAAATACAAATTCTTTTTTTTGCAGGTTAAATTTTTTTGCCTTTGCTCAAATATATTCTAGTTTATTGTCAAGCTTCTCGATAGTCTATTATCTTTGAACAATTCTCACTTTATTGTACAGAGTAAATTGAAAAATGACATTGTCCATTGCAGAAAAGTTTATATTGTTATATTTTCAGCATAACTTATATTTGAAATGGACCCTATAAAACACTTTTGATAGCATTCACAAACCTTTCAAGGAGCAGAAAAATGAATGACAGTGACAATTTATAAATAACCATGAAAGTTTAATAATTTTGGTAATAAAGGGTTTGTTTAAATTCATAAACTGCTTGATGCCGCTCGTAATTGACATTGGAGCTCTTCAGTGGAGGAAAAAAATTTTGTTAAATTCATTATATCAGATGGAATAAAAAATAAATAAAAAATTCACCTAAAGCTGGAATGGAGGTAAATTTGATCAGCAGTTATTACCCTTGATATTAACATTTTAATTTTCTGATATGCATTTAATAGTTAATAATCAAGTTAAACCAATGAGTTAATATATGATGATGGTGACTCAAAAATCCTAATATGCATGGATAATGAATGTCATGTTGATCAGATAGAGCCAAATAAATGACTGTAATGTGGCCATATAGCTTCATACTACATTGAATACTTTAGCAACAATCACATGGAGACTGTTTGCTAGTTTTTCATATTTTTCTTAAAATTAATTCATTTATGGGGCTGTGTTTATATTTTTTTAAGAAAAAAATGTTAAAATCTTGAAAAGGCATACTTGCCATGTGAAGCATGGTAAAAAAATTCACCATCCTGAATAAACTTTCACTGTACAATTTGTTTCTAGAGTTTAGGCCTTGAGTTATAAAATGAAGAATCTGATTTGCCTAATAAAACTATGGGATTTTCAAAGAACTAGAATTTATTAAGAAAGTGTTGATTGTTTTATTTTCAAATGTTATTAAGATTACTGATACTATTGTTCAGACTGAGATCCTCATCTTGGTTGTCATTTCCACAACGTTTCGGCCGATGTACCCTCCGGCCTTCTTCAGGTGTCAAGTTTTGTCGGTAACTTACGGTAAGTTACCGACAAAACTTGACACCTGAAGAAGGCCGGAGGGTACATCGGCCGAAACGTTGTGGAAATGACAACCAAGATGAGGATCTCAGTCTGAACAATAGTATCAGTAATACTAACACCTCATCTCAGAAATACCGAACTCAGTTATTAAGATATCAGGTTATAACTGAAGATTGAAGGAATATGATTTCAACTTAAGTATTTGTTAATTGTTAGAAACACACTTCTCTGATGCTCTTTTCTATGTGAAAAAAAGTCTATTGTAATAAATGTTTTATTCATCCACAAAGAAAATGCATCAATCTGAATGCTTAACATTTCATTATTCAGCATTTTCTATTCAATCTATGTAAAATCAATTCAGTTTTAATTTGAGGTTTTATGGTCAATTTTTTAGATGCATTCACTCATTTGAAGAAATATATAGATTAATTTTAAGCTTATTTGATGAATTTGGAAGTTTTTTTTCTATTTTTAAGAAGGCAAGTTGTTAACTTGTAACATTAATCCCTCTCTTTTGTTGATTTTTCATAAAGCCAGCAATAGTTACAAAATCTTGGAACTTGAATTTTTATGTTCAATTTTTTCTTATTCTATTTATATATCCAATGGTTGCTTATGTCCATTTGTATTTTTTTCACTTTTAAAAAATTGTGAACTTTTTTCCTGTGATAACTTTTTTTGAAGTCAATATCATTTTGACTTGATAACTTTTTATTTGACAACATCACTCCTGAATTCCTAACTGTAAACAGAATATGACCATATCATTTCTTAAGAATAATTGTCATCTTTATTTGTTGGAATTTTCAAATTTCATTGGGAGAAGAATTTTTCTTTTCAAATTTTCACAATGTTTTAAAATTGTTAAAACAATTTATAAAAGAAGAAGAATCTTGTAAATGAAAACAAGATACTTTTTGAGTATGAAATTGTAACGAGTAAAAACTAAGAAAAACAAAACCTATTGTTGATAATTTCAATAAGAGTCATTAATATTCAAAGAGTTTTTGAGACAATTGAACTCATGCATTGTTCCCACAACATTTCGGACAATCCATCCTACAGCCTTCTACAAGCGAACTATTTATATGTAAAGAAAGGGTCTCTTGTTCCAGTAGAGCCAAGTAAAAAATGGTAGCTAACAGAATTTCTTTTTTTTTTAGTGGCAATGCTTGGAATGTAGATTGCAGATGTGTTTAATGCTTTTCTTTGTTAAACAAAGAATTCCATTCCATGTCCCTGTTGAGCAGCAAAAAGCCTCACTGAGTCGTTTGCTACCATTTTTTATTGGTCACTACTGGATAAAAGGTCACTCTCTTTGCATATGGATAGTGCACCTGAAGACAGCCATAAAATGGATTGGCTTAAACGTTGTGGGAACAACAAAAATAATAAAAAGAATGAGTTCAATGTCCAAAAAACTCTTTGAAACAAAACCTTCTTTGACATTTCTGTTATTTGGCTTTGGGATAACTTTCTTAATTCAAGATCAAACCAAATAGAATGAAATCATTTTTAGTTTTCAATTCAAGTCATATGCTGTAATACGATTAAATGTAGAAATGTTGTTCAAATAATGGTTTTATATGGAAACCTTACAAAGAGAAACATTTGTCACTGAGCTTTGCGACTGGTTTTATTAATTAATTATTATGACTATTTTTTTAAAAATCTGAGTCATGTGATGTTGCGACCTTGAATCAACAATAGAAATACTGAGAGCTGTGTTAGCTAATTACTGACCACAAATGCTTACTCTTAGTTGATCTGCCCTCATAGTCACAATAAGGAACTTATTTATCATGCCTCCTTTATTTAAGTTCTTATCTTTCTGGCTTCATAACCTTAATTTCTAAAACAGTTATAGTTATAGTTATATTATGACTTCGTTAAAATCCTACCAATTAAATAATTTTGTCAAAGTATATTGTGTAAAAATACTAAATAATCAAAAATTGAAACAACTTGAACAGTGCTATTTTATTCAAAATAATTTTTTCTTTTACGACACATTGATATCAAATATTTATTCTTCTAAAGCAATTGCTCATTTTTTCCAAAGTTTTGGGGACAACATAGAATATATTTTCTGTTTTAGAAAATCAGGCAATCACTCCCTAAAAATCTTTTCACACATTCTGATTTGCTGCTCATAATCAACTTTCAAGACGGCATATTTCCCCCATTCCTCCTAGGAAATTATGGCATATTTCCCCCATTCCTCCAAGGAAATTATGGCATATGCTCTCTATTCCTCCAAATAATACTGACATAAAGTTAAACACTATAAGAAATGGAGAACATTTTAGAATTAATCAATTATTATTTCAATATTATTAAATGGAAAGGAAAACTATTTGAACCGGTTCTTCTGTTAATAGTTTTTGATTTGCTCGAACTATAACAGGTCCAGTAAGAGGAACACCTACAAATACAATAAATTTCCTAAAGGATGGACACATTGAGTCCTCTGGATCATTTGAGTTTCTCTTTTCTAATCTTAAGTATTTATGTCTTATGAAGCAGCTTAGTTATTCTAAGCTTTATGCAATTCTTGAAAATAAAAGAATTTACATTTCCCCAGTGGGTAATGTAACTTTTATCGGCGTATCCTTAACATGTTTAATTTGATGCAATACAATTGTAAAAGCAAACTTTGATCAAATGGTTTCTCTTGTTCTTCTGCCAAATGATGCAGCAAACCATTTTTCATTCTGTTTTGTATCCATTCTGTGTAAATGCATGGCTGATTTCCATTCAATATTCACAAGGAACACAACTCTTACCAAAAACTTCATATCACTAACACACACACACACACAAACAGCTCTTATATAATTATTGGAAGTCAGCATTCTATAAAAATATTCATAATAATTATTTCTTGGAATAAAGAATTTTTAAAAGCCTTTATCTAATATTTCTATCAGTTTCGTCATAAAATATAAGCACAGATGAAAATTCAATTAAAAATGTTTTTACTTTATAAATATTCCTACCAACTAAACAAAAGGTATTTTCCTGTTAAAGAGAAAAAAGCTATATTTAAAACACTCTTTAATGACTTCATTTCTGTATTCAAATATCTACAGTAAAATTGATTTGTTCAAATTGTTAATATTACATAAAAAAGGCTTTATTTATTTTCCAGTGTAAAAAATGTATTTCACCTATGAATTTATTAGACTATAATGAACCCTATTTATCTCTCATTCATTTGCCTCTTATGAACCAAAGATAATGTTAAGAGACAGTTTTAAATTTCTTTGCTTTTAAACTTCCAAAATAATCTTAAATTTACTTCTGAACAAAGGAATCCAATCTTAAGACAGTGAAATCTGATTTGAATATGATTTGAATTTCTGAACACTTGTTCTACCAAACATGTTTATACATATCATTGTTCTTGGAAATCAGTTATACATACAAACAAGTAGTGATTGCCAAATATTTATGTAATGGTGATCACTACTCATGAATTTTTTCATTCCAATTATATTCCTCAAAAGAATTTTGCAATGTATTCTTCAATCAATAATTTAAATAATTTTTTTCAAATTAAATTTGAAAACATTATTGTCTAATTAGTTTTTCCATGCAACAGAGATCTTGTTTCAAGATAATGAAATGTTAACCAAAACTTTTTTGAGGGATATATATTGATTTTTTCATTTTTCTTTCCCTCTCTTTGTTTTGCTTGCCAATTTACCCAGTATCTTCATGGTATATTGGGGAAATTCTAGATCCAGGTAAACCCTTTTCCTCCTCAGATCAAATCTCCACTCAATCTAATTCCCTTTGATTGTCTTCTTACTGCTGAGTTCTGTATTAATAATCTTGAGTGCAATTTATATAAAGGCCAAATTAAGCGAATAGACATAATGATTAGAAACCACTCTTCATTTCTAGATTTCCATAAGGGCCAGAACTTGTTTGCTCAGTCAATGATAGTTCAAAAAGTGACAGCAAATAAATTATATACATTATTTAGCAAAACCCATTAAAACTAAAAAGTGTCTTTAGAGTGCACAACAAGATTCTCTTTTAGACTATGTTTTGAGACATTAGGTGCCTGGAAGCAGGTTGATGATTATGAAATTAGTTTAATGTCTGTAAACATTTCTCTGGCGATCAACTTTGGAAAATTTCTTTTTATGAAGTTCATTTTGAACTTCCTACAAAGCTTGTTTAATTTTGTACTGATATCTTGTTTTTTTATACAAGTTTATTGAATTATTCTTGAGTCTCTTCACTTTTTGAAATATTGTTTAATCTTTTTTTTTCTTTTACTACTTTAATTTTGCTTGATACCTTATTTAATTAGCTCAGTTTAATTATATATCACTCTTATCTTATGAACTTTGTGTGATTATTTGTTTCACAAAATGCTTTTAGAAGAATCATTAACACTAAATCTCTATTACAAAATATCTAGACACATTAATACTTCTTTGGAGTTGAGTTTATGTGACTAGTTATAAAAATGATAGTTTTATAAAACTATATTCAGTGTAAAATAATACAAGAAGAGCTTAAAATAAGTCAAATTATAGCTTGTTCTAATGATACTGGGACGAATTGGTTTATTTGTGCCACTTGTGGGTAAGCGTCCCAGTATCAGTGGAACAGAGAGACTCATTTTGACTTGCTGCATTTCTACTTATATACACTCATATAAATGTTGTGATATGAACACCTACATATACATTCTCATGCATACACAGAGCAACACATTTGATACATACATACATACATACATACATATTGATACATACATACATACATACACACACACATACATACATACATACATACATACATACATACATACATACATACATATGTGTGTTTGTGTGTATTATTGACTGATTTATGAAATTCCTTGCTACTCATAGATGAGCATATATCTGCCGAGTGATGTGAGTGCAAGCTTTGTTTTTTAATGTCTCATTCTAAACTCCTGTCTCTTTCACCTCTAATTTTATCCAATGAGTAAATTTCCTAGCTGTCAAATATTTTCCTATTTACTCTATAGATGTTGTAAGTATGTGTAAGTAAATGTGAATGTCACATCTCATTGTTCTTGCACTCAAGAAATGGACCATTCTATGCACCGCACTGTCAATGTTGTTACCAATGTTCACACTGTACTAGACTTGAAAAGATTAGGCTTTTTCATCCTGTCCTAACTTAACTATTGAAGAGATGTAGAATTCATAGATTAGAGTAGAATATAAGAAACCTTTGCTTCCGATTCTCTTTCTTACGTCTGCTGGCACTTTGCACTTCTATTTATCATTTTGTTCTTTCTGGTTTCTTGCTTTGTTTTGGTCTTGATATTTTCTCAAGGTCTTTTCAGATTCTTCAAAGCATGACATTTTAAAGAGTGCCAAGCTTAAGTTCCATTCCATTAGATCCCTTTGATTTAGAAAACTAGATACAATCCAGATAATGTTAACCTTTTCAAGGATTTGATTAGATCAATTCTCCATAATAAATACATAATGTTCAATGTAAGTAAATTGCATAAAATAGAGATTCAACTTGACAACCCAATTTTTGCCCTGAAACTGACCATTATCAAGAAATCTGTGGCCTTTCTTACTGATTGCCCAGGTCCATAATTCTTAAGTATTATGATCCTTTTCTCATTGAATAATGAATTTACATTTGTTTATGAATCCAATGTAGTGTTGGGAAGGAGAAAGTAATAGAATTGCATTTCCATATTTATTATAATATAGTTTCACAAAAATGATCTAGACATTTTAGCCCTTTGCCATATTAAGAAAATTAACCTCAATGTTTGGAAATATAAAATATGAAACTAGAGAGAGCAATTTGTTCAGAATTGGGATTTTTATATTTTTGTAGATTATAATTGAATCTTTTATTCAGCTCTTATTGCAAACAGGTTGCGCAATGATTCTTTATTATAATGACAATTGTCAAAAGATTCAGTGCAACATTTCATTGAAAAAAATTAGCTATGCACTATTAGTTATACACAATTGGCTAAACTTTGATAACAAAAGTAAATGCTAATTAGAAAAATCCATTTTGAAACTTTCCACTGCAGACAATAGTAATTAGTTTCTCTTTATTACAAAGGATTTGACTTCTGAATTCTGAAAAAATAAGAACAAACTAATTTGATTGATTTCTGAAAAAAACATTCCTAATATTTATGAAAGTTCTAAGCATTGGCTGAACTAAAATTTGGATTTTGGACCATTGTCTGTTTTTCTGATTGATACTTCAATTAGTTAAGCCTGATGTATTGCCAAACAAAATTCTCCAAAAGATGTTCTTCTCTCATCATAATGTCTCAGTTATTTTCTTATTTACCACTCAGTGCTTATTCAATCTATTGCAATTTTGTAATGGACAATTTTAAGTTTTAGTTGGTGGAATTTTCTGCTTAACTTTTCCTTCTCGCCTTTTTTTGAATTTCCAAGACACTTTTAGATCCATCTACTCCAAAGTAAAATTTTCTTATACTCACTTTAGCTTTAGTTTAATGGTAAACACTTTTACAGATTCTTGCTTTAATCTTGAACCTATCAAAAGTTGAGGTATTACTAGTGTTCCCATGCCATCATAAATGACAACATATATGAAATTGATATTTTGTTATGTCCTTACTATATCAACTGTAAAAGTTAAATGAATTAGGTAAAAACATTTGAGTTGTCAATGAACAAAATGTTTATATCAGCATACTGATATATGTACTCATCACCCCCTTTTCCTTTCCTTCGTGGTGTTACAGACAAAAAATAAATATACAAATACATATGGCATATTATATTAGATGATGACTCATAACCAGTGGAAAAATACATAGAATCCATCTTATGACATTTCACTTGAATTATATCAGATTATTATCTCTCTCTTCTTCCATTAATAATTTTGTAAATGAGGTTATATTGTCTATAACTTTGAGAAGGGTCATAACACACCAACTTTTGTTTGGATAATCTAATCTCTTCTTCCCATCTTTAATGTTGACACAACGCTTCAGCTGATTCATTCTATGGCCTTCTTCAGGTGTAATATCTAAAAAACACTCTCTTTTCTTACGGATATTACATATTACACCTGAATAAGGCCATAGAATGAATCAGCCAAAACATTGTGTCAACATCAAAGATGGGAAGAAGAGATTAGAATATCCGAACAAAAGTCGGTATATTACAGAGAATATGTTTTAATCTTGGCAAATACTTGCTATGAAACAGACAAAATTTGTTCAGAAATACTTAGAGTAAATTATAAAGTTTTTGAAGCAGTAGTCAATGTAGAATTGTTACTTTGATAAGGATTTTATATATATTCCACCTTTTATAGATTTATCCTGATGATAACCTTTTTAATTGATCATTTGGTGTCATGACTTTTTACCTCTTATTGATATAAATAATTGGCTCATGTAGTTTCCCCATTATGTTGCTTATATATATATATATATATCTCAAAGAAAGAACCAACATACAAGCAATGTAATTAATTATTGCTAATTAATTAAATTCTATAATTACAAATCAGTCCTATCATCCCTCTTTTGACTCCCTGCTTACTCATTCTAAGAAGTTAATTTCATTTCCATCCATTCAAATGCCTACATTCACTATGAAGAGAAGACACAGTGCAGTGTGTAAATGTATATTTTTGCAGAAAACTAGTTCTTCTTCTTCATTGTATGAATTTTCTGTGTAGGAAATATAGGCCAGCTTGATCTTTTACAGTCCGAATATAGACTTCTACTGAGGGTGCAGCCTAGACTTCTACCTGAGTGGTCACCTCCACTAGCCAGGCTAAAAAACAGACCCTACCCACGTGTTGATGATGACCAAGTTGCAGACACTGGCCAAAGTGAAAGAAGATGGCTGAGAAGCACAAAAGAAGATCCACCTGAAGAAATTGCATGCTACCACCACCCACCCATATTCCACCTGTTATAAACTACCATATTCGCTTCTATTTTTCTTCTACAACATCATCCTTGTTATCACATCATTGTCAAAACTATAAAAATTGTTTCTATAGTTTGTTACTATAAAAATCATTGTATTTCGAGATCCAGCTGTGGGAGAGATTCAGCGAAAGAATGATACAAAGATAATCCTGAAAATAAGGTTTATACACTTAGAGTCAAAATATTATTCAGAAATAGATAATTAATAACACGTGAAAATTATTTGAAAATTTGCCTAACTCCTTAACTTGACTCTAAGCAAAAACTAGTCTAACATTTCTTCTTAAATGACAAAAACTCATTCATGACTTTTGGTTTTCAGTAGAGCAACTATAATATTTCATTTCTGGAGACTAAATAATTTTACTTTAATTATTTCAGTTAAAATGGAAGTTAGTAACTAATGCAGTAATCTGGTTATCTTATTAGCTTATAAATTAGTTTTTTTCATCTCATCTACTTTTTATTGATATCAAAACTACAATGATGTTGCTGCAAAAAATTTTAAACCAATCTTCTCAATACATTTAGGTCACTTAGAATAATGGAGTAGATGTGTTTTCTAATATTTTTCTTTTCTTTTCTCACTGAAAAAATAAGTAAATCTTCTGATTTAACTGAAGACGAAGAGCACAATATCATTTTGCTGATCCTTTTCTTTGTTGTTTTCTCTTGTTATTTTTCTTTCTTTTCTTCTATCTTATTCAGACTGTATCAACAATCTTTTTCTGCCTAACTGCATTTTAGATGTTCTTCAACATTTCTTTCCCAAAATTAAGTCAACAATGAATGATAATCAAAGAGAGTGTTTTTTAGTGGACATCTATCATTCTGTAGATATTTTCAGTTTTCATTACTTAACCATGCAATAACATATAAATTCTCAAATGCATTCAATCCAAACTAAACAATTATTAATGTTCTTCTCCACACTAACTCTTTTTCTCTTTCTTAACTCTTCTGGCAATAAAGTGGTTTCATAACTTTATTCAAGCCAGTCCTTGAATGCTCTTAGGAGACCAGTGTTGCTTTGACCATATAGTTCATAATGCATATCGGGCAAGTCCAACATTACACTAAAAATAACCATCTGAAATCCACAGTACAGCAAAGAAAATAGTCTAATGCTAGCAAAATATATATTTATAAAATCCCTAAAAAATGTTGATATATAAAAATTGTTACTATAAAATATATAGACAGTTTTCTTTTAGAATATAACATGTTGCAACTTAAACCTTTTGAAATTGGATAGATTGTTTTTCATGACTTATGATTATAGACCAATTTACTCAGACTAGTGGCCACATTTTATACTCATAGTCACAATGTTTTGGCTGTTGTACCTTACAGCCTTCTTCAGGATAGGGTACAATGGCCAAAACATTGTAACTATAACAACCAGTAGAAATTTGAAAAAAAGAAATTGATTAATAAGCTATTGGTTAGGATACATACTCAAAATGAAACAAAGATTGGATAAATGTTTCCTGAAAGAAATAACTTCTTTGACCACTTCTTTATATAAATCCTTTGTTCAAGTTCCTCTCTCATTTCTTTTAAAAATGAAGTAAATCTTTATTGTACATTTATACAAGGTTTGTGTCTGTTTTTTTATCTAACTCAACCACTAATACACAACCCCATTGTTTTGATAGTGTTTCATTCTGAAAATTGACAATTACATTTTTGCCCAAAAGAAAAGGCAAATATAACAACATAGAATTTACATTCTTCTTGTTATAACAGTTTAGTAGAAAATTCATTGACTCATCAAAACAAAATGATGAAACTTTAGTCTTCATTATAAAAGCAAAGTGCTTTGAGGTTGGTAAAATTTTATAGAGATGAAAAGTTGAAAACAATATATTTTTGTATGAAAGCTTTGTTGTATCATAACTTTTTATCACCTCAATGGTAATTTGTTTAGATGAAACTTTATATTGTGAATACAATGTATGATTCCAACCACATTAAGTAATGTTAAAAATATCAAATACAAAGCTGATTAATCATATGAATTTAATAACATCTACGGCTCTATGTGTTACTAAAGAAATTTAACAGATTCCTTCATACACGATTGTTTTAAGACATACACTTCATACAATTGTAGGAATAGCACAATTCATCTATGAGATTTAAACATTAATTTAGTTTTTATTGGAAAATGGCTTTATAATTGCATCTTTGGACATGTTGTGTAGTGTGTGTGCAT
>VCCN01002354.1:666102-680098 GCA_006491835.1 Architeuthis dux | reverse complement strand
TGTAAAACAGAAAGAAGAAAAGCTTGTCTTTTTCTTCCGGAATTTAGTCTAATCTTTGTCGCGTCTTTTCCGCACTATTTCAAATAGAAGCCAAACTTACCACTTATTTTTGTTATCTAGTGACAAGGCTTCAGAGATTTCCTTCCTGTTGGTAGACAGTGACGTCAGAAGAATTGATGGCGATACAAGAAATGTTCTGTTATATATAGTCCATGTCTGGTTGTGGGTGGGTTTAGTGATTAATAATAATAACCAGACATGGACTATATACAACAGACAATATCTTGTATCTCTATCCCTTTTTCTGAAGAAGCCAGAATGAACTGGCGAAACGTCAAAATAAACTAATAAATCTCATTTGTACACAACAGGGTCTTCTGAATTGTCATTTCAGTCTGATATAGGTTTACAAACACTAATTATCACAATACTGTATTTAGAGCACCAGAACATTTGACAAAAATCAGCAGCAACGGAAACAACAGCGAAACAGCAGTTGAAACACTGCACAAACATGTTATAGTAATGTTGATGTCACCTCCTCCCTCTGATGTTGCCACGAGGTGCGGTCGCCATACCCCCACTCCCCCTAGTGACGTTACTGTTGGTAAATGAAATTAGCATTATAACAAAAAACAAGAAAACGTCAGAATTTCAAGCGAATAATGGTTTTAATTACAAATCTACAAATATCTGCTTCTTCTTAGGATTGGTGATAGTCACATGAATTAGAACTATTTCTTTTTGGGAATTCCATATTGATGTAATTATAGTAAGACTTACCTTATTTGTCACAGCAGTGTTAGTAATTCACAGAAGGTGTGCACAATGAAGTCATTTTGTCACAGCAGTGTTATTAATTCACAGAAGGTGTGCCATTTTGTTATAAAAATAAAAATCGTCAAATTTAAATGGTTGCATGTCTATAACTGTGAGATTAACATACCAACTTTTGTTCAGACAATATAAACTCTTCTTCTCATCTTCGGTGTAGTCACGTTTTTGCCGATTCATTCAACGGCCCTCTTCATTTTTTACACTTGAAGGGGGCCGTAGAATGAATCGGCCAAAATATTGTGACTACATCGAAGATGAAAATAAATTTGAGGTTTTTGCCAACAACTCAGCGCTTAGCATTGCAATTAAATCAGAATTTAATGGAAATTTCCCAAGCCATCAAGTCAAGAGTATAGAACAGAATATGATGAACGTTGTGGACACACAAGTGCGTCAAAATCCATCTCTTCATCGATGGAGGCCATTTCTGCAATCTTTCTGATACTAAGTCGTCGATCATTTCGATGGTTTCTTCGATTTTCTTGACCCTTCTCGCCGGTTCTTGACGTGCATGGGCGTCCACAACGTTCATTATGTTTGACATCCTCTCGATCTCCACAAAATCTCTTGTGCCACTGGAATCCGAGTGCACGTGATACGAATTCTTCCCGATAAACTTCAGTCAGCATACGAAATGATTTGTTAGCTATTTCGTTCAATTTCACCGAAAATCTCAAAATGATGCGTTGCTCGATTTTGAACTGATCATTTTTACAACACGTCAGAATAACATGTATATTCAAATATTCAAATGGTTCTTCGGACGATTGAACTCCTTCTTGTTGTTTGTGTTGCTTAACATGACGTTTCGGCCGATCCATTATTCGGCCTTCTTCAGGTGTAAATTCCTAGTGTAATGGGGTAAACAGAAGAAGGCCGAAGAATGGATCGGCCCAAACGAAACACAAACAACAAGCAGAAGAACCATTTGAATGTTAACGATCCTTCTCAAAACTATAGCAAACATGTACAGGTACATCTCAAAAGCTTGGAATATCGTTGAAGAGTTCAATATTCTTTGTCAGTTATTTCAGAAAGTGAAAAGTGTATATATTTTAGACTCATTACATGTAAATTAAAATGTTTCAAGCATTTTTTAAATTTAAATTTTGATAATTACGACCTACAGCTAAAAAAAACAGAAAAAACGTATCTCAAAATATTAGAATATTCCATTTCGAGTTTGTGTAAATCACTATTTATGCAGTATAAATACCATGAATCTCTAAGTCTGGTTCAGTACACACAACCACGATCATGGGGAAGACACTCATTGACACCCTCCACAAGGAGGGTAAGCCATAGAAGGACTGGCTGTTCGCAGAGTGCTGTATCAGGGATGACCGCAGCCTTGAGAGGATTGTCAAGCAAACCCAATCCAAGAACTTGGGGGAGCTTCACAAGGACTGGACTGAGGCTGGAGTCAGTGCATCAAGAGCCACCATGCAAAGATGTGTCCAGGAAATGGGCTACAAGTGTCGCATTCCTAGTGTCAAGTCACTCCTGAACCAGAGACAACATCAGAAGCGTCTTACCTGGGCTAAGGAGAAAAAGAACTGGACTGTTGCTCAGTGGTCCAAAGTCATCTTTTTAGATGAAAGTAAATTTTGCATTTCATTTGGAAATCAAGGTCCCAGAGTCTGGAGAAAGAGTGTAGAGGCACAGCATCCAAGTTGCTTGAAGCCCAGAGTGAAGCTTTCACATTCAGTGATGATGTGTGGTGCCATGTCTTCTGAACTGTGATCAAGTCCAAAGTCAACGCAGCCGTCTATCAGGAGATTTTAGAGCACTTCATGCTTCCATCTGCTGACAAGCTTTATGGAGATGCTGATTTCCTTTACCAGCAGTGCCAAAACTACTAGTAACTGGTTTGCTGACCATGGTATTACTATGCTTGATTGGTCAGCCAACTCGCCTGACCGTTCAGCCAACTCGCCTGACCGTAGATAATCTATGGGGTATTGTCAAGAGGAAGATGAGAGACACCAGAACCAACAATACAGGCGAGCTGAAGGCCGCTATAAAACCCAACAATACTGGCGAGCTGAAGGCCGCTTATAAAAGCAACTTAGGCTTCTATAACACCTCAGCAGTGACACAATCTCATCGCCTCCATGCCACGCCGCATTGATGCAGTAATTCGTGCAAAAGTTGCCCCGACCAAATATTGAGTGTATAATTGAACATACTTTTCCGAAGTTTGACATTTCTGTATTATAAATCCATTTTTTTTATTGATCTTATGAAATATTCTAATATTTTGAGATAGTGGAATTTTGATCTTCATGAGCTGTAATCATCAAAATTAAAACAAAAAAAGGCTTGAAATATTTCACTTTATGTGTAATGAATCTAGAATATATGAAAGTTTCATTTTTTTAATTAAATTATGGAAAATAATTAACTTTTCCATGATATTCTAATTTTTTGCAACTTTGTGTATCAATACGGCTCTATTTGTTTAAGGTTTACATAAAATTAATTAATCTCCTTAACATGTAATCCCCTTAATCCATACGCAATGCTTCGTTAATTGATAAAGGCAGTTTGACTAGATATTTAAGATGCTTAACCCAGTACAGGCACAAGACCACAATAGTGGGGAACCAAGTCAGGATCGAACTCACTACAGTAGTAATAATCTACTAGAACGTTAGCTCGTATAGAGAAAGGGGGAAATTAAGTAAAGTTATCTATGCATCAGTTGTGAAATTAGTGAAAAGATTTTGACAAGAAAATAATAATAACTGAGAGATTTTCAAATTTTATGTACAGTAGATCCATATTCTGTAATTTTATGTACAGTAGATCCATATTCCCTAAAGATGTTGACTTGAATAAAAACAGTCAGTTTCTTTGTCTGCAATGTTCTTCTGCTTCATCAAGTGTTTCCTCAACCGATTTTAAATTAATTTTGTTGATTTCCATTTTGCCAATTGACTATTCAGGGCTGTTAGGATGTTGAAAATTGGTCGCGGAATATTCACCGACAACAAGTTACCGACAAGTTACCGACAGCAAATTACCAACATTTATCGAGATGTAAGATTCATCGAGATATAATTTACCCAGATATATATTTACCGAGATCTTTAAAATTACAAAAAGGTTAAGAATTAAAAATAATTTACTGGAACGAAAATATATTAAAGATTTAGCAAATCGTTCGGCGGAGGTCCCATGCCGTTTTCAGCTATTTAGGTACTTCCCAAACCTTTGACAAAAAAAGCGATATGTGACGAGAAAAACAGTTAAAAACTTGCTTAAGAATTATTTTTATTGTAAGAAATATTTATCCCATTATACGTAAAAAAATGAATGGAAAATTTTTCAATCTACAAATTATATTTTTCGTGTTTAGAAACGGTGATGTTTGTCTGGGACGTAATAATTAGCATATAGAAAAAATAAAATAAAAATTAAATAATACTAGAGATTTTTTGTTTGGGAACTTTGTCGTTGCTTTTTTTTTAATAAAATATATTTAAAAAGCTTATTTTATGGATAAATGTTTTTAAATGTTTGAAAAAAACCTTTATCTATAACTCACACCTGAAACTTAAATTTCATGTATCTTAAATGTTTTTTTGTGAAATTTATTTTTAAAACATTTATTATCATCTATATAATCTTGCAGTTTAAACAGTTGTTTTTTCACGTTGTAGAGTCACAAATTATCACGCTTGTTGTGTAAAAATCACCAAAAAAATTAAATTAAAAACATTGAAATATAGAAATGACGCTGATCTACGACGTGAAAAATCAACTGACGAAAACTTGTTTAAACTGCAAAGATACCCCTTAAATTAAATTAGCGTAATAATAAAAAGCACAAATCATAACACTAAATAAATAATTTACCTTCATCTTAATTTCTGATTTTAAAAAAGCAACTAAAAAATTAAGATGCGGGTAAATAGTATCATTAGTCAAAAATGAAATCAATTCATCAACAAAAATAAAATATAAATATCTAAAATTAAATTAAAAACATTGAAACTGCAGATACCACTTAATGTTATGTATCTCAACATTTTTAGCGTAAATAAAAACAAAAATGTTTGTTTGTGAAATTTATTTTATAATTTTATTTCATTTTGTAATATGTATATCTTGATAAATTGTACATCTCGTTTAATTGTTATCGGCCAATTGTTATCGGTAAAGTGTTATCGTTGAATTGTGGTCGGTGAATCTGCCGTAAATATATCAAACGGCATACACAAGGTGGTACTACGTTAATAAAAATGTTGATTTTAAAATTTGAAGATTTAGAATTTTAATATTTTATAACATCTAGAACACTGAAATTGAAAATATTATTATTAATTGCTTGACTACTATTTACCTTCATCATAATTGTACTGTTGATCTTCATCACAGCTCTTTTATAAATTATGATGAGGGCGTATAGTAGTCAAAAGATTAATAATAATGATTTGTAATACTTAATCTAATGAAAATAAATAATAAAATAACTACAGATATTTACTCATTTCAGTTTGGTCTGGCATGAGGTAATTTAACGAGAAACGGTAATAGGAAGATTGTGTTGGATCAATATTTCGGCTCGAACATCGACCATTGGCGCCGGGAGAAAAGCCAACAAAAACGGTCCATTTATATTTATTTTCAACCGATGATATGCATTTTCCCCTAAATTATTCATCCTGAAATAATGGTCGCTTTGTAGAACATGAGAAATTTGGGAGTGGATATTCCGGGCATTTCGTACACAAGGTCATGTATGAGTTCAAGTGTCATCGAGATCTTATCCTTCATTTCCGTTCTACACTATTTACTAATGACCGTAGACTGACGGTCTGAGTAGTTGCGATGAAAAGCAACTAATATTTAAGATGAAAGAAACACTAGTCCAAAATGAATAATGATTGACAATGCTTCATTTAATTTATTTGTATAATTGACAGTGTGATTCTGTTTCTCTGTCCGTAACAATGGACTCCTCCGCTTAAAGGTAACAATTTTATTGATACAAATATTTCCTATCCACCATGTGAAACAATGGATTCTTCCACTGAAACGAATTCAGTAGTTTCTTTTCCAAAAACATCATCTCATAGAAACATAGGCGCCGACTACGTGGGGGCTTGGGGGTTTGGATGTTTGGGGGCTCGAGCCACCACTGGGAAGATTGTCGAAGGGCCGAGCCTCCCCTGGTATTAATTGACAAACAATTTAACACAGGTGCACCGTCAAACTTAAAATACACGGACTTATTACATTGTTTAGTTTTTGTTTCGTTTGAATATGTTCAAAACGTATTTTACATTGAAGTATTTAAAACAAAAAATTGTTCAGAACTGTTCCAAGACGCACTCCTAATTACATTGAAAGTATTTAAAACAAAAAATGTTCAAAAGGTATTTTCCATTGAAGGTATTTAAAACAAATTCTTTTTAACGCGAATGTTCGAAATAGATTATATTTCGAACATTCTTTTTTTAATATTGGGGGTAAGTATGGACTTTGATACAAGCATAGTAACCGTTAAATGTTATTACTGATAATACGTGTTTCTATGCAATTAATTCGAATAGCTTCAACGTAACGTTTTTTTTATTTGAATTTTCCATACCAGTACTGTTTATTAAAATTGTTTAAAATTTAGTTATATTGTTAGATTTTTGTGTAAAAACGAAGTGGGGGGGGGGACTAATAATCTTATTGACAAAAGTGGGGAATGCCCTTGCAAAGGTTGGGAACCACTGTGGATAAAGACGTTGGTTAGGCGTATCTAGTAACCAGTCTTGCGGTCGCAAATCCAGTCCCTGGGTTGAGTAGTGCAGAAAGGTCATATATGAGTGGTCGCGCATGATAAGTACCCAACGAACCATTTTTGAAATGTTGATATTTTCATTTTTAGAGGAACAATGTATTTTTTAAAGTTTGAACACTCTGCATTATGAGTCATAGAGTGTTTCCTCAGACGGTTAACGATTACGTCAGACATGTGAAGAACCAACCAAAATGGGGACACATGTCTGGTTAGTCACTCAATAGAAACCGCCACGTGACCAACGTCTTTTAGCAGCATGCAGTGTTGGGGTGATCAATTAAAAAAATGGAAAAAGAGGTAATCAATGAATAAGTTACTTCTCTCGCCTTTTGTTGGGCAGTGATCACTAAAAAAGTCTGAATTTTCAAAAGACAAGCCTGAATGCTACCGGATACAAACTCAGGGACCAATTTAGCATTGCAAATTGAAACCACCACTAAAAACCTATTTAGGGGGATTTTTTTTAAATACCCTTTTTTCTAGGAGTAAATGTTTAAATCGGTGCGGCTTGTACGCATGATACATAGATAGCTAGCCAGCCAGATGACTTAAGAACTGAAAAGACCTATGTTGACAGTTTAGGCGGTTTCTAACTAGTCCAAGTAAATCAGTACATAATATTGTTGTGGTCCGTTGACTAAATTTGATCCGGAAGTCTCAGTTGAGCCGGAAAAAGGAGGTTTCCATTTCGGCTGATTGACGCATTTGCAGGTGTTATTGACGGAATTATCCAAAATAAGAAATAAATGATGCGTGAAATTCCGGAAGGTCTTGGCCTGGACAGGGCCAACTCGTGTATCAATACATACACAGGGAGCTAGTGTGCGTCTGTGTAGTGGGTGCATGTCTGGGCTTGGCTACCTCGTATAAAAACACAGGTGTGGCCTGTGTGTGTGTGTGTTTGTGGAGTGAGTGTATGTTTGTTTACATGTATGTACATGTGTATTTGTATGTATGCGTGTACGTATCTTTGTATGTGTGTGTGTGTGTGTGCATATATGTTTGTGTAAATGTGTGAGTACGTGATTGTGTTTGTGTGTGTGTGTGTGTGTGTGTGTTTATTTGTATACGTGTATGTATGTGTATGCGTGCGGGGGGGTGTATTTCACTAAACATAACAGACCAATGTTTTTTAAAGATAGCTCATCTCGTCTCATATCTTTCGATAGCTCTCAAAAAATCATAGTTAAAATGTTAAAAAAATGTCCTAAAGATCGCTATCAGAATGTTCTTCTTTAGTTTAGGAAATTTTTTTTTAGCTTAAGAAAATTTATTTGCAGTAAAATCCGAATGGCATTTATCTTAAGTTGTTCCGTTTCTTTGGGATTGTCGGAGAAGTTTTGGATCTAATAAATAAGGAAATTATTTACTAAACTTTGCTTAAACTGGCACAAGATCATACAGTGTCACACCCAATGAGGATCGAAATTGCCAGTGATGGATTCAGAATCAAAACTGCTCTATGGGTTAAAATCCGTTTAATTAGATTTGATCACCCATTCCTCTCCGAAAGACTGCAGTGTTGGCAACAAATAGGAATTAATTGTTCCTTTGATTCCATCGCAAAATCAAATAAAAATGAAAAAATAATAAAAGAAAAAAAACACTCGGTAAGAAGCATAGTTCCCTCTAATCTGCGCACGCGGACACACGTTTTGCAACCAGCGTACAAAGGAAATTATTGTGCACACAAAGGATTTTAAACTCCGTAGGTAGCTTACGGAGTTTTTATTGAAAGGATATTTATTCACGATGTCAAATGTCAAAAATACACACATACTTTTGTCGCAGGAAAAGAAATAAGATTTCTGTGCACACTGACAACAGAAAAATAGAGTGACCATTGCCCCCCGTTACAAAAGTGAAGGGGGATTGCACTGAGAAAAAGACATTCACTTGAAGAATCTTCATCTTTCTCTGGTCCTACGAACTTCGTCTTTCGTGGCAAATTGTTACGTTCTTCTGTCCCCAGTTTATCTTGGGCATCGGGCTAACAATCCGTTCCCGTAAAAAAGACACAATTGCTACAGACACAATGATTGAGTCTCAATGGAGCGTTCGAGAAATGGACACAAAATCATTGCCTCGTGTGTCGCGCAACACGGGAAGCAACTTTGCTTTGCTTTTTGTATCATCCACAACACTCCCCTTAGCATCCATTTCTAGGTCAGAAATATGTGTCGCGTGGAACATGAGACAAACATCATTGCATCGGGTGTCGTGTGAGATGGGAAGCAACTTATTAGCTTCTGCCCCCACCCCTAGCTGTCTGTACCCACACTCCCGCTGGCAAAACATAACGTTACGCGGGTGTATCGGGCTGAGGAAAAATCGTCGGGTTAGGAAGAAACCAAGCGTGTCTGCAGTCAGAATAGCAGGTCCGGAAACTCGTTGGAAATGGTGGAGGGGGACTCATACCCATCGACAATCCCTGCGTCGAAATAATGAAACCATTGTGGCAAACAAGGAAAGGCAAGCGGATATACCAAAAGAGGCGGTGCTTGCGTCGAGTTCCATATATAAACTCCTAAAACGAACAAATTTCCATATTTATTTCAATATTTATTCTCGAACTGACAGACTATTTATTATACGTTGGAAACAGAAAGAAAAGGAAAAAGTCCAACTCTAAAACATGAAAATCATTTGTAAGTTTAATTCTTCTTTATAATTTAAATTTTACAAATGTAGCAGCGATGTCGTTTCTCTAATTGTATGTTTGTTTTGTTGTCCATTTAAATCTTTCTGTATTAGTACATCCCTGTGTAATACATTCACGGATATATTTGAATTTCTATGAGAATGATTTTTTAAAGAAAATAAACAACTGAACTCGTTTAAGTGGAAGTTCATTGTTTTCAAATGGTGAGTAGGAGATATTTTTGTTATCCGAATTGGTACCTTTAAATGGGGGATTTCATTATTACCAACAGAGAAACAGAAAAAGTTATACTGGTCATTATGTAAGTAGATTTTATTTTACACGAAAAATCTCAGCGTAGGATTTTTAGGCCTTTGATCCTGACGTGATGAACATGTTGCAAGGATTCATTTTAAAACTGTGCAAAATAGTTTACTTCTGAAAGTGTTTGACTGTTTCTTGACCTTACGGTGTCAAGTTCAATTGGCTTTTCGTCCCGAATATTTTCATTATCAAATACAGAGAAAGCCGCTTATTGTGATCACTTTAGGACGGGTCACTTTTATATAGCAATAACCGGCTGATAACATTAAGCAGAGAATATAAAAATTGGAACAATTTACATCTATTGTTAGAAATATTATTAAAATTCATTGTTATAAACAACTTTACATTATAAAAATAATAATATGAAATTGATATGAATTTAATATGAATTTGTAATTCATTTTAGATAAATAATTTTGGACCGACTGACTTTGATAACAATAACCGTTTGATAACATTAACAGTGATTATAATAAACGGCTTCTTCTGTAATTGTAATAATGAAAGTACTTCACGTAAAAATTGCCAAAAATAACTTGAAACTACCAATAGTTCGTAGCATAAAGAATAGGAAAGTAGAGTGCCCCACTAACTCTTCAAGTTTCCTTGGCCGAAGTGGTAAAGGCGACGTCTATGAAGACAGGCTCCCGGGGCGTGGGATGCAAGTTCAAGTCTCGTTGGAAGCTACGTCTTTACTTTTGTAGTTTACTTTAGCAATTGAAGTGTGTATTGTATTAGAGTGGTGTGATAAAATGCAACACTAATAAGATGGAGACAAATAGAGTAATAAAATAATCGTACTAGGTCAGTGGTTCCCAACGGGGGTGGGGGTAGTCCAAGAGGGGAAAAGGCTATTAAAAGTCCAGTCTAGAGATAGGGTTTTCTGCACTTCTATCAAGTCGAAGGCTCGAAATAAGCTTTCAAGTTAAGAATGATTTAAGATGTGCTCTCTCACCAACAAAGCGAAGAACACGATCACATTGATGTGTATATCAGTTACGATAGCTGAATTCTTTTTCTTTTTTTTTTTGTAATAAATTGGAATTTCACATGATGTGTTCTAGTTATTTTCGCTTTCTTTCTTTCAGTAACAAAAACACAGCAGGAGCTGTACAATTATAAAATTAAACTAATTCTTAGTATGAAGCTCTCTAATTATACGTAAAATAAAGTTATTATTTGAAATTATTCTTTGTTGCAACTTAATAAATAGAAGGGGGAGAATACTAGTAATCTTATTGACAAAAGTGGGGAATGACTCGAAAAGGAACCACTGTACTAGATGAAGCCAAGAAAGGGACTGATTTTTGACTCCACCCAAATGTTTAGAGGTGGATCTGCCTTGAATAACGCCCGTCTGACAGTCAGTACGGACAGACTAATGTTATAAACAAATCCGGAGAGGGACACTGCGATCTTAGACCGAGCACGCAGATACTCCTAAGCAGAAGTACCGATCCATACGTAATAATACCGTCATTTTTACGGGTACTACGGTAGTAATTTAAGAAAACTTACCTTTCATGAAACATGGATTTAGTTTCTATGTTAACATAATTACAAATGAGATTTATTTATTTGCTTTCACGGAAAAAAGTTGAATTTCTCAGAAGTAAAAACAAAATGTCGTAATAATCAGTTCAGCATGAAAATATTTATTCCGGTGTGAAATTCAGTCTGAATATTTTCACGCTGAACTGATGAAATTATTTTGCAAATACGAACCGGAAAAATAAGATCATATATAAAGAGACGTTATTGTGTGCCTGTTATCAGGACCTATGAGAGTTGGGAGCACTGTACCCAAAGAGGACCTGCGGCTCCAAAGTAGGTCTAAAGAGGGCCTGTGGGTCCAAAGGGGAGCCAAAGTGGATACAAACAGGATGACTAATAAAGAAGGGATGGGGCTCGAAAAGAACTTTGTACCTCCTAATAAAATTCCCCTCAGAGGCCCTGCCAGGAACTGTTTTATAAAATTGTTAAATGAAAAAAAAATTATTAAAAATAAGTTTTCGATTATGCAAGTAAATCACCGAGTCGGTCCAACATTTTTGAGGAGCAGATATTGACAAGTTTCAAGTTTTATAAAATTTATCTGATCATGAATCAGAAATAAATAATGAAAAGCTTATTTTACGACAAAGAAGGTTAGAGTTATTCAAACCTGCTAGGGTTAGGGTGTCTTATTTCTTTTCTTGTTTAAGGGATTTTTTTTATCTAATGTACGAGCGCGTGGTATTTGCTTTTCTTATTTTAACGCGCAAGTGCGTGCTGAAAGTGCTGGATCGGCTCGGTGATTGTCTGGCACAAAACTTTCATGTCTTAATCTTTTATTAATAATCCTCCTTTTCCCCCATTTTGGGGGTGGGTGGAGACTAGGCGATGCCATAAAATAGTTCCTGGTACACATTGACGTTATTTTATGTATAATTCTGTTTATGGTTCTATTTCCAACGCAGAGTCAGCGTTTCAATGCATGGCAACTGGCGCTACAATCTCCACATATGATGAAACGCAATGTGTATTTATTTATTTGTCTTCTGTCATACCTTTTATGTCACCACAAAATAGAAGTTTATGTTATGTTAATTTCTCTTTCTTCATTGCAGTGATATCTTTGTTCTTAGCCACAATAGCAACGTCCATCTCTGCCACAACATGGGAAGAATGTGGTCATACAGTAGTCACTTGTCCGTGCGGTCGAGAGTCAAAGCAAGAAATTGCGGTGCCCATCGAGCTGTACGTATCCAACATTGGACAAATCTTTACGTCCCTTTTCAAACAATGTCGTCGTCGTCGTCGTCGTCGTTCGTTCGTTCGTTCGTTCGTTTTCGTTCGTTTTTGTTCGTTTTTGCAACCTGTTTCTAATCTACACCTATAATGAGTTCCATAGTGAGCTTTTCTGTTGCAGTTTCCGTTTCTCAGCTGCTTGTTTGTTAAAGAGTCACACCCACCCAGTACTATTGATAGAATTCTAGACACATCAAACAAACCATTCACGACAAACTACACTATATTTCATTATTAATTGTTGACTATTATTTCTCTCATCTTAATTTTAGTTGCTTTTCATCGCATCCACTCAGACCGTCAGTTTACAGCCATATTTAGTTCTTCCTACCTACAGTGTGTGTAACGATTTTTTCTATCACCACAACATTGACGCCATTGTCACAAGTTACTCCGAGGCTTATTTGAATGTAAATTAGTCGAGATGTGGGGAAATATAAATGTTATAATGAACTGTCAGCCAATACTAAATTCATTCGTAAGAAAATCGTGGATTTGTGCCTTTTCCAAGGCCGTAGAAACAATATTCCTTCAATTCTTCGGCGCTATTTAGCTGAACATCTCTAATATATTTGGCTCTTCACAGCTTTGTGTCTTTGAAAACTTAACCAATCATTGTTAAATATATGTAAGTAAAATCTACATTTACCCCAGAACAAAAGATTGTTAAGCACTTTGAACCATCAAACATTTCCATCAGAAATGGTATTAGGTTGTTACTTATGAATGCCATTTTATTAATTGTAAGATGAAAGATCATACAAACAACAATAATGGTAAATATTTAATCAAAATGTGACCCATTTGAAGAAATAACCCTTTTCCAACGATCCTTTAATGCCATTTCTATAAGATTATTTAGCTTTGTTTGAGCAGCATTATGTCCTAATTTGAAATTGTACTCAAGTACAATTTCAAATTAGTCTAACTTTTGGCGTAGACACTATTGTTGTTAAGGGCTAAAAAGAAAACAATAATATCGAATTTTATCTCCTGTTTACATTGAAGTACATTTTTCACTTTTAGAATTAATCTCTATGATGTAAAAAAAACACATTTCAAGTGTAGCAATCTAATAAAATCTAAATTCAAAGTTTATATTTTGCAATTAACCAAAAAATTACAAATTGTTAAACACTTTGAAACATTAAAAATTCCAACAGCAATTTTGTTTACTTACAAAAGCTTACAACACAATTTAAATATTGTCCGTTTTCATTGCGTTTCCAGTTTTCCTTTTTATTTATATACCAATGTTATCATGTAAATCTCTTCTTTTTTTTTTAGGTGTCGAAAATTAAGCTATGAACATTTCCCGCTGAGATTTAAATGTTTGCCGTGTATAGAAATCGATCCTATACGAATATGCCACCATTACATTACCTGTAGAGATTGCGTGTCAAACAGAAGAAGCCGATGTTCAAATCAGAATGTAGACCCTTCTAAAAGTAAGCGAATGACTTGGCCTTAAGCATGTTTTTTTTATTATAATCTCCATCACTTTTCATTCTTAATATTCGTTTAAAAATTGAGAGAGAAATGTAATGATAATTTGTAAAATAACGCGTTTCGCTATATCGTAGCTTCTTCAGATCGATTTC
>VCCN01002354.1:601805-623453 GCA_006491835.1 Architeuthis dux | reverse complement strand
GAATAGACATACTTCATTCATGTATCCACATGTCAGATTTTACAATGTTGCATTTCAATTACAAAATAAAATAGAGAGAAATTTGTATGGATCTTTTATATCGATAGACGTATATATTTACAATCAGTTGAAATGATGAAGATATCTTTAGAATGCTCAGTGACCAAATATTTTTACAGTGTATAATAAAAAGACTGAACGCTTTCAGAAGGTACAAGAGAAATGGATCCTTTTATGATGTTGTCTTCTTGAAATACGTCTAGTCAAGAACAATGTGTATGGTACCGTGATTTGAACGGCCCTTCAGAGTTCTCAGCCCTTTGAGTTGGGTTTGCAGACTGTCTGAGTTCTTGCCTATCGCGTTGGCCTGCCAAGACCAAGCTCCTGAATACCCGTTGTTATAAACGTGTTCGAATTGTTTGGTGATATTCATCCCTGCTCCGGCCGCCTGAGAAAATTCCCCGATCACAAGTGGTTTCTTTAATCCATAACTCTTTTTGGGGTTCTGAAAAAAAGACAGAAGACCTTTCCATGAACATAGTTCAAAGAAATGCAAAGTTTCATTAATTAAGAATTTAATATTTTATTTAAAATTGCGCGTGATGAATGATCACGAAGCAAAGCCAAGATTTTGCTGATTAAAATATATTCTACTGGCCAGTGAAACAACGAAATCTCCCACTGAAACGCGAAATCTATAAAATGCTGAAAACAATCTTGAGAAAAAGTTCTGTGTGCGGTATGGAATTCTTTGTTCAACAAAGAAAAGAATCGAAAATACTTTCAACCTACGTTACAAGCGTTACCGCTAATGAAGAAAAATAATTCTGTTTGCAACCATTTTTTACTTGGCACTACTGGAACGAGTCTTTCTCTTTATATAAAGATAATACACTTGAAGAAGGTCATAGAATTGGTTGGCCTGGGGACGAAAAGAATAACAAAAGGAAAGAATTCAATTGTCCGAAAAACTCTTCGAAAGATTTTTACATATCACCAAAAGTAAAATCAAATCAAAGGGTGAAGGGCAAGCAAAAAATCTCAGAAAGTGGAGAAGATTATCTAATTACAACCAAAATAGATTTAAAGGCTTATTGAAAAGCGAAGAATGTAAAATTAAATCCAAATCCTCATCTTGTTTGTTATAATCGCAACGTTTCGGCCATTGTAGTCTCCTCCAGGTGTCTGTTGTATCTTTTTGTGTCTGTTGTATCTTTTTGTTTTGTTCTGTTAAACGCGGAGATATCAAGAATCACAGCTTTAAGACAAAACTTTGTCTCATAATAAATTTACAATATGGAATGATAAAGTCCTTAATAGCTTGCTTCTTAGTTCGAAGAAAGTCATAACTAGATTCATTTAAGAGAGATGATCACATTTTCTAACAAAATTATTGGTATAGTAATTATACGCTGCATATGATTTAATACTGATCAGTGGGAAGCGAAATTGATGTTTTCTCATCGTGGCCTGTGATGAATGGGAATACTAAATTAAGATTGACACGACAAAGAAAATGAGGACGCTATTTGGGCAGACCAGCACAGAGAGAGCAGAAAAGGGAGGAAATACGGAAAGTGACAGAGCCATATCCGCCCGGGGCTAAGCTTGTGATTCCACACACTTACTTACAGTTCACACCAGTATCGTTTCGTGTTTTAAATAAGGATCTCTCTTGGTTGACACAAAGAATAAACGAGATATATTTGTCTATACATCGTGTTTGCCTTGTAGTTCCAGATGGGTTACATCCGCAGTTTCACGACGGATATTTTTGTCCACAACCCTTCTTCTTAGCTCTATCTGTACACCTAGTTTACTTCTGAAGACTCGACACTGTTCGATTCAGCTAACTCATGAACGTGGTAACACAACAATTTTTAAGAGTTACTTTGTAATCTTCTGTGGGATATTTTTTTAATGAAAGCTGCTATATGTAACGATATAAGAAGCGCTTACCAGAAATGGTGAGTAATTGGTATAGTAATTATACGCTGCATATGCATGCACTTCCAAAAAGTCCAAGTACCCCTGAAAAATAAAGGAATTAAGTTAGGTTTTACCATTCCTATTTGCAATGAAGTTAATACTTAGTCTTGACAATCAAAATATACAAGCAAACGATTTTCATTTGAAACATTTGTCCATAAAAATGCTCGAGACGAGATACCATCTGCTAATCTTTACGAGCAAGGATTACTTAATTCTCTATTCCAAAAGAAATCTTACCAAACTTCGTCCACCTGCTTCGTAAAGACATTTATCTTGGTAGTAATTGGTCCATCCCATTTGGTCAGTCATCGAACGGATGCTCCAAGCACCGACGGTCACCAAAGATTTCGGATCAATGTTGTGAATTGCATCGGCTTGCCAATTGACGAATCTGTTGGAAAATATAAAAATTGATTGACTTGCAACGACGTAGTCATATTGGCGTCACCGTAAAGTGGAAAGTGATAGTCGTATCCTTTTAAGACTACTGGGACTCCTATATATATGTATCCCGAGGTTTTTATTACTCTTGGGTATATATGAACCGTGGATCTCCTTTAGAAGTCTACTGGGACGTATGCGTATAAAGTAAATAAGATTTTCCCGGATTTTACAACAACAGACATTATATTATGAAACCTACACTGAAATTAGTTCGCATTACACGACTGAACAATGTGTTTCATTTGTCCTGGGATAAATGTATAAAGATACAAATGTATCCAATCATGGTTATGGTTCTTCAAAATATGGATTTTTTTATTTAAATAAAGAATAGTTTTCTTTTTACAATAGATAAAAATTAACACGTTTTTGGTCTTTTATAACCTTTTAATAAGTGAGTCTTTAGTGTTAAAAATGCACTGTATGAAAGTTAATATAATTTAATTAATACAAAAAATTCACTGTATGAAAGTTAATATAATTTAATTAATATAATTAAATATAACTATTTCATTTAAGGGTCATTAACATTCAAATAGTTCTTCGGACGATTGAACTCCTTGTTGTTTGTGTTGTTACACGATGTTTCGACCGATCCATTCTTTGGCCTTCTTCCGAATGTGATGGGGGTAATTCGGATATTACACCTGAAGAAGGCCAAGGAATCGATCCTCCGAAACGTCGTGTTAACAACACAAACAACAAGAAGGAGTTCAATCGGCCCAAGAACTAGTTGAATATTTCATTTCTTTTCACATTTCTGTTTGATCTTTCTGTGCCCTAATATTTGCGGACCATATTGAGTATAGTAAATATCAAGGGGCACCTGCCGTAACGCAATGACAAATCATGTATTTGTTAATGCAGGAAGAAGCGATCACAAAAGCCGCCTTACCTTTGGATTTCTCGCATTGTGAATTCGTGTCCTGCCCAACCAGCCCCAGAGAAAAGTAACTTGAGTGAATTTTCACATGGATTTTTGCTAGACACATAAGGTTTAACGACACCTTCCGGTTCATTGATGATTTCCCATCCTCCAAGAGAAGGCTCGTTTTTAACAGCTGCAACCAAAGGTTTTAGAGCGCGACTGATGTAAGACTGAAGTTTGACGCCATCTTTGAAAAGACCTTGCAATTTCCAGTGTTGCCTGCCAATCGGCAAAGCTCCGTTCCACAAAACCAAAAAGACCAGGATGTTAAGTCGTCGGGCCATCCATAAATATTCACGCACGTCATAAATAAAAGTGTTTCTAATATCCAATCTGACTGTCATTCCATTATTCGTCATGTAGGGCGTACTTTCACCTCCGCAGTGTAACCAGACCCCTAGCAAATAAATTAATTGTGATTAGTGTTTCCTTTTGATTAATTTAATTAAAGACATAATCTCCATGAAAAAATTCACGGATACATTTAAATTTCTATGAGATGATTTTTTAGAAAAGAAACTACAGAAATCGTTTCAGTGGAAGAGTCCATAGTATCAAATGGAGGCTGATAGCTATTTTATCAGCAGAATTGTTACCTTTAAATGGAAGAGTCTACTGACAACAGAAAAATAAAACTGCTCATTATATAAGAAGATATTCATGGATATTATTAGTTTTAAAAATAATTTCTAAAAATTATGGGGAAAGAAAATGAGATTACAAGGATATTTTTTTAATCTGTCAGAGGGGATTTTCAAGAGAGTTTGATCTGTGAATTGCTCTAAATTGGTGTTTGTATTTATATAGATTTGAATATGTTTTTTTATGAATTTTGTATTTGTTTAGAAGTTGATGTGTAAATATTGTGTATAATTTGGAGATGCCCAAACAGGCATAATAAAATAATAATAATCACGCAAAAGGCGAGAACCGCGACTCACAGAAGCGGCGAGATTCTCATGCTGTTATCCTGTAAATGGCAAGCAAACCAAATCGGCCCTTTAAAGCTTGGAAAATGCTTACTAAAACCAAGGGTCCACTCCAGTGGTGTAGTACTGTTGGAACGCATGAGAACGTTGTTCCCTTACTTCTTTTAGGAGGACGAACGGCGTTCCTTCACTACTAGAATCATTTATTTGAATAAGTCACTGATAAAAAATAGCCAGTTCATTTTCAGTTGAAATGAGTATTTACTCATTTCAACTGAAAACGTCTCTGAAATTGGTTAGACTTCAAAGATGTTCTCGGGGAGGACCAAAATGCAGGCAGCTCTACGTTCCATGACTGCCTCTTTTAAGGACCACACCACTGGTCCATTCACAAACCGGGGTATAAAGCGCGACCCTTCATTATAGAATGGCAAACAAGTGGAATAGCTCGTCAAACACTCACGGGACATCACTTACTGTAATGGAACTCATATTCGGTGAACTGATTTAACCTAATCAACACAAAGGTTCTAATAAAATAATAAAAGTGATAAAACAAATCAATGAACATCACAGATTTTTCCCTAAATTGATACTCCATGAACAATCGATTAGAACACCATTAAATCCAGAGTGCTATGACTTTACAAAGTCAGTGATGCTCAGTTAGGGCTAGGTAGGTTGGTGAGTATTATTTATTTTTTTGCTACTGAGGTAAAGAGGATCGATTTATTGACGATTTATACAGCATATACAAACGTAAGCCTGAATTTGCAATTAAATATTATCCGGTGGACTGATCGGCTTGTATGCTGTAATCTACAAATCAACAACAAGTAATGGAAATTAACAAGGTATCTTCAGGGGCCAATGCATCGAAATCACTCTCAGTTGCTTGCAAGATAAGCATTTGGATCGCATTTTTATAACGGAGTTTTGAAGAATTTCTATTATGACAATAGAAATTATGACAATTATGACCAATAGAAATGTATAAAAATTGGCAATATAAAAATTGAATACAAATTCTCGAACCCTTTTTTATGATTGCCTTCAAAAAATGAAAAATATCTACGAAATCAAAATGTTATCATTCAGTTTAACCAATTTCTTGTTTGCTTGCACTTGACATTTTGATTAAAGACTAGAAATAAAAACTTCTATATTTTTAATTAATTTGATATTTGTTTAGTTGCCATCTGTGTGGAGCATAAATTGAGTCTTGCAAATATTTATACATACATGTGTTTGTTGTATGGATGTGAGGGAATCCGACATAATGGTGGATGTGGTTTGACAATGTGGAAAAGAATGAGAAAAGCGTGTTACATCTCAAACATGTTTATTATCACGAAGATAAATCTTTATGCATTTCGTCGCTGCGAGCGACGTCTTCAGAAGAAAATTGAACATAGCAGAGTCCTGTGGTCATCCATGTTGGAAATAACCAGGTATTTGGTGAATGGTTTCGCAAATAAACCACAACCTCTTCCACATCAATATACTTCAAAGTTCCTCAAGAAAACTTTTTAAAAAACACCAATCATATCACCCCCGAGTCGTTGCAACGGAAAAAATAAATATGAAAATCTTTTTAAAATACAATTCCTTCAAAAAACATTATCTTCAACAAAAATGACCACGATCTTAGCACAAAAACCACATAATAATTTATACCCAGGAACACACACAGCCTTAAAAAATACCTACCCTAAAAATTAACGGTCGTCTGAAATAAACATTTCTGTTCTTTTAAAATTCTTTAAACAAAACGTTCCGAAAAAAATCAATGGGAAACAACTCAAATCAACTTAAAAAATAAAATACACACACTACACAATTTTTCTCAAAGAAAAAATATATACCTTTACTTCATACACATACACTTTATACCACACAAATATATCAATATTCAAATATATTCCACCACATCCCCCGATTTAAAAAAAGATTCTCCAACCGTCAGAACCTCCTCCCGACCCAACACATTTTATAATGCCCCCGCCCACACATACAGTTACAGACTACAACAAATTTGCTATTTAAACGGAAATTGAAACCACCGCTCATCTGAACAGTGAAACAAAAGGTTGTATGAGCCATGTTTTCCCACATATTTATATTTCAGCTCTACCCCTTTTATATTTTATATTTCAGCTCTACCACTTTTATAATAAAACAATTTTAAGATAATACATATATATCTGTATATCTATTGATTTTACTTACTTACTATATATATATTCCTATTTTCTATGTGTGTGTGTGTGTGTGTGTGTGTGTGTGTGTGTGTGCGTGCGCGTGCGCGTGTGCTTGTGTGTGGGGAGGGTCATTTTGTCAAAAAAGCAAAACACAAAAGCAAAATACTCACGGACCGAATTACCCCCCGCGTCGCGAACTTTTTTGAGGATTTCATAAAACTTTGCTTTCGAGTTACTGAAATGGTTATTGCCGAAATCCTGACCGTAGTTGACCCAGGCTTGGTTGACTCCAGACAAAAACACCATTTGATTTCTGTAATGGAATCGGCCGTCTCGAACATACAGTCTGCTGCCGCCTGTCAATAAATCAATAAATCATTACTTTACACGGATCAAATGTAGAATCCGGACCCCAGAATTAATTCAAGCCAAAGGCGCAAATTTTCAGATTACACCGTAATCAAAATGTAATTTATTTTATTCAAAACAAGGCTGAAATGTAGAATTCAGACGACTTTCACTACATAAAAGAATATTGTGAAGAAATAGTATCACAAAATTTGAAAAACTTATTAATTAAATTAAATTTTGGTTACAGTGTAATCTGAAAATATGCGCTTTTGAATTAAATCAATTTTGGGGTCCGGATTTTATATTTGATTCCAAAAATCAATATTTTACACTCATTTATCATTATTGTATATACGTATCAGCCTTCCCCCATATCGAGGGTGTCGCGGGGTAATTGCCGGGCCTGTCGAAGCTTCGTTCTACTTACGACACCTGGTATTCCCCGATGTACTGATGCGATGCTTAACTTCGGTGAACTGGTGTATCCGAAGGCTGTAACCTCTTAACCTCGGGGAGAGGTTCCCCAATCCAAGTCCTAATGCCTCAGCGGAGAGACATTGAACACCATTTTTAAAGTCTTTGGTATGACGGTGGATTGAACCACGGCCGGAGGAGGAACCGGAGGCGAGCACTCTACCACTAGGCCACGATGATCGGTTATCATTATTGCATCATAACCAAATAATGTCTATAGTTTTAGGGGGGAAATTTAAGTAAGCGAAAAATGATCGCATCAGATTAAGGAAAGATTTGTTTGCAATATTTCAAACCCTAGAATCTGTTTTAACCAAATTTATTTTTTCGATCGAAACATCGTTATCGTCACATTTTCAGAAAATTTAATTAAATACTTTTTATCGTTCAAAAACTGAATTATTTTGTTCATGTGGAACATTTTGAAACGTATATTTCCTGTGTATGTTTACTGCTAATTGATTTTTAAAAATCGATAATACATATCAATACTTGATATAACGTTTATAGTAAATGGCAAACATTTTCTAAGTCGGTGCTCTTTCATTTTTTTTTTTGTCCACCTATTCCGCTTTACCTACCTCTGTTTCTGGGATTCGGTCGGTGGAAAAACCGCTGAACATTTCTCAGAAAAGTTGTGATCGGTGGAGGGCGAGGGATGAGTTGTTTATTTATTTTGTATTTTCCAAGGGGGACAATTCGGGAACAGCTTTCTGAAAAGCAAAACAAGCAAGAAAAATCACAACAGTTGTTGCTGGACATTAAAAACACGTGCAATAAATAGTAGTTACTTCTGCTACAAGTTTATAATGTTAGTTTTTGTCAAGCTTTGTGGCTCAGTGCATCTCTTTATGAGAAGTACTCCCTGTCTTCCCTTCTCTCATTCCTTTTTCTTCAGTCTATCTGTCTTCAAACACATATTCAACTAAGTTAGTACCGGAATGAAAAAGTATGAGTTATGAGGATAGGCTAAAAGTGCTAGGGTTAGCATCGTTAGAAAAATCTTAATAGAAATGTTCAAGATTATGCATGGTTTAGAAGTAGTAAACCCTGATCTTTTACTAGAAGGGGGTACATGGTCACACACATACGGTAGAAACAAATAGAAATAGATTGAATATCAGAAAATTATTTTTTTAGCAAAAACTATATTAGTGACGGGACTTTGGAATAGATTACCGGAATATGTAGTGTTATCAACAGATGTAAATGCTTTTCAGAAGAATTATGATGTTTATTACACCACCGCAAAGGTTTGTGTAAATATGATTGTTATGATGTGTGCTTGCATATACAATTTGTATATATTTTTCACACTAAAATAAAACGTTCTAAAAATGTTCTAAAATGTTCATATAGTCACGTACACACACACACAAATCACAAATTATCAACATAATACAGGTAAAACACATTAGAACACCCGTGTCTTTTATTCTATAACAGAAAGAATCCAATGGGGGCGCCTCATTGTTGCGAGTGTTGCGAGTACAACATTTCAAGTTTCTACTATGAACGGTTGGGGCTGGGTGAAGTCCGGCTACATAGATATATACATAGATACATATACACTTTAGAACACAGTGTTATATGTCTCGCAAAATACTTGGTAAACAATGGTAAACAATGTTGCATTGACATTTAAGTTTATCTTTCAGCAATCAAAGCCAATTGAGTTTGCTTTTCAGACAAATTCCATCAAAAATTGGTGATCATCGTAAAAAAAGATAAAGAATCTTTGTAATGGAGTTTGTTATACAAGAATCAATCAATTGGATTCTTTCTGTTGCTATTTACTAAGTGTGGGCACAAGGCCACGAGTATGGGGCAGATTGTGCGAATTTAACTCACTTTTCAGTTGTATTAAGCTGCAAGACTAACTTGCTGAGCATTACAACACAATGAGGCGCCCAGAACTGTATTATGTTGATGATTTGTGATTGCGCGCGCGCGTGTGTGACTAATATGAATATGTGTTTGAAGATAAAGAGATGGACTGAAGGAGAAGGGAAGAGAGAAGGGAAGACAGGGGGTGCTTCTGATAAAGAGATGCACTGACCCACTGACAGCTTGACAATAACTATATAGACATAAAGGCGTGCACACGCGGACGCGCGTGCACCCTCCCCCCACACACACACACATATGCACATATTTTTAGTAGCTTACTGTTTAGTTAGTCTTGATATCATTGCTATGCAAACAAATATACACACGCACACAACACTAACACACAGACACATACACTGTGTGGCTTACTGTTTGGTAAATTTTGATATCATTGCTATTCAAACAAATACACACACTCACACGTACACACACATATATACACATAAGTTTAGTAGCTTACTGTTTAGTTACTATTGGTATCATTGGTATGGAAACAAATACACACACACACACACAAATGTACATACCAACACGTACACAGAAGGTTGCCGCTGCAGAAAAGTAGGATGGTGACTCACCAGTTCCCAGGCTTAAGAGTAACACAATCACAATGGCTGCCTGCATTTTGTTCCTCATCTAACAAGTCTGCCACTTCAAGTCTTCCACTTTTCTCTTTTCCAACTATCAATAAAGAAGGTCATCAAAACAAAATGATCATCGCATGGAAACATAAGACAAACAAGAAAGTTATTTCCCCATTAAGCCACGTTTTTATTCAAGATGTTGACTTTCTTTCTGAATTTCGCTGTTTGACACAGTTTTCCTCCATGCAAATCAAAAGATTGTCTTAATCTTTATAAGAAAAGAACGGATTCAATTTCGCACTTGTTTTTTCCAATTTCTGTTCACTTTAAAAACAGTGAAAATCGTTTGGGTTTCATGATTTCTACCACCAAAGTTTCATTAAGACTTTGTCCAATGTCGACATCATCCCAAAATGGAAAGAACTGAATTCATCATTGCCTTTGTAAAATCAGTGATCAACGGGTCAATGGTGTATTTGTTTACGCAAGAGATACATCCAGTAAGAATGTACTTATACGGGGTGGCAAAAATGTCACTTTCCATTTTAAAACTGGAATAACTTTTTAATAAAAAAGATAAAAACATTTTCCCTTTAGATATATTTGTTTTGGACCGTGGAAATTACTTTTAAGTAATTGTGGAATTTAACATCCCGCAAATGCCTCCCATTTTCAGCTTCACAGTCGAACCCATTCTAGGCAATGTTCCATAACAGCTTGTTATGTGTCTGGCTCCAAATGTTCTATTTTTTTGTCGAATAGTATTCTTCAGTTCCTGGAGTGTCTGTGGCTTGTTTACCTAAACTCTTTCTTTAAGATAACCCCAAAGGAATAAAATCAAGTCAAATCTGGCGAACGTAGCAGCCAGTTAATTTCTGATCTATGTGAAATTAATGTGAAAATCTGAAAATGGGAGGCATTTGTGGGACGTTATACTCCACAATTAGTTCAAAGCCAAGGTCAAAAATAAAGATATATAGAGGGAAAATTTCTTTACTTTTTTATTTTAAAAAATGATTTAATCTGCAAAATGGAAAGTGACTTTTGCGCCACCCCACTGAGTAGTTTGACTTTTTTGTTTCTCTGTCCATAACAAAGGACTCTTCCACTTAAAGGTAACACATTTGCTGATAAAATATCTCCTACCCACCACTTAGAACAATGGACTCTTACACTGAAACACATTCAAGTTTTATTCGTAAAAAAATCATCTCATAGTACCTTAATGGATTTTCTCATGGGTATTGTAATAAAAATAGGATTAATATTTATGCTTGCTAAGATTTAGTTTGAAATTTTTGAATTTCTGAATTAGGTGCATTGATCAAGGAAGAGATTATGTTGAAAAATGTGTTGTGTAAAATAAATGCTTTTTTCAGCTTTAAGCTTTGGACTTATTGATGTATAAATACGTATAAATAGCATGAACAAATGTTCGGAAACAATTGCTATAGATGTTTTTCTTCCCATTCATTTTCCACGCGACTCGACTTTCTACTCCTGTGTGTAGTTTTTTTGCTATGATTATCTTAGTCTGGCACAAGGTCATAATAATGGGCACACAGTGAGGACCAAACTCGCTACAATAGCAAATGAACTACGAGGCATTTTTACTCCTGTGTGTAGTTTAGCTTAGCTTTGTATTTTAACTGAAACCGAATTCGATGCCTCAAAGTGATCCGCGAACCGGCCCTGAATCGAAGCTATTTCGACGGAAATAAAGCGAACCCAGGGAAAATTCGCTCCCGTAAATGTGTAGCCCTGGAACGAAACGTCATCTTCTTCTCTCTCATCATCTCCCTCATACCACGAGAAGAAATTCTACCGGCATTATCCAACATGTCCGTTTTGGCGCTTGTGATCAGGTTTCGAATAACCTGTTCAAAATGCTTTCGAACCGAAGTTTCAACCACGGGAAAACAACAATCCACAACGTGAAAAAGGTTCTGAATCCACTAGACATGATGCGACCACAACGAGGATGGGGTCTCGAAGTTCGAGCGGGAACGGGCGACCAACCACAAAGAAAAGGAAGAAAAATCAAGAAAAACAAAAGACATTTCTTTATTTCAGTTTGGTAGAGCAATTTTTCTTACGAGTCAAAGTACTTAATCGTATTTGTTTGTGTTAATCGTTTGTTGAACTATTTTCTTTTGAACATTTTTACTGTTTTTCAAGTGTGGTCGGCATGTGTAATGCTCGACAGGTAAATTAGTAATTCACTGGAAATACGCTTGTGGTGTTTGACTGAAACGTAAACATATTTGTTTACGCCTAGATCGGCGAGAGTAAGAAATACTCACGTTTCGAAAAGTCAAGTTAGGGACGAGTTTGATCCCTGGAGTGGGCGAAGATGGCCTCTGTTTAAATATGCAGTAGAACGGGGTTTTTTTACTTGAAGTTGATTGAAAACGTTGATAAGTGTTGCGTGAAATGTTACCTCCTTTGTGGGAGCGATATATTTGATTCGTTATGAAGTTAACGCGTTGCAGGACAAATGTGTTTTTTTTTCTACTGCATCGTTTTTAATTATTTTCTTTCACCAAGGATACTTTTTCAGGACTGAAGAGTAGTCCTGGTAAGGCGAGATTTTCGCCTTGTGTAATTGTTGAGATGTGCGTTACTCTGATGATTTCATGTGGAAAGATTTGGCTTGTTGAATTGTTGACTGGGATTGGAATGGTGTGATGTTGAAAAGTGCACTGTTCAAAAACTTTGATTGTGTTTCATATGCATTGATTTATTCATGTTTTTCGAAATTGTAATGGTCTCTCTGAGATGGAAAACAATTTTTTTTCGGGAAACCACGAGGTGTCGAATTCTGTTGTTGAGTTAGGATTTATACAAAATGTAGCTTATATGTGTTGAGATGGATTTTTCAAAAATATAAATATATGTATATGCAATTAGACCGTGGTCTTACATGCTATATGTTTTTTTTAATAGCAAATTACGGTTTAGGATTAGGGTTTGAGAAACATTTAGATTAAAACTTTCTTTTCACAAATGGGGGTATGTAATGAAATGCACTCTGTGTTCGCGTGTTCGCTGGCGTACGAGACCAAAGGCCCATATCAAATAACCAAGGCGTACGTGACCAAAGACCCATATAGGATTACCAGAGTGGTTTTTAAGGGGCCGGGGATTTTCAAATCGGGGGCAGTTGAGAATACGACAGACAGGCAACAGGTCAACAAGCTGACGGATGAAGGAATGAGGGATGGGGGAGTAGTAGTAGGAAACCAGATTGTTGAACTGTTAGAACAACTGCCCGTCTTTCAGTACAGAAACTCGTTAGAATTTTAACTGAAACAGAATTCGATGCCTCAGATTGATCCGCGAACCGGCCCGGAATCGAAGCTATATCGACGGAAATAAAACGAACCCAGATTTTAAAATGAAGATACTGAATTTTGTCGTCTGGTAAAGACGACAAAATTCAGTATCTTCATTTTAAAATCTGGGTTCGTTTTATTTCCGTCGTATTTTCCCGCCGCGTGGACAAGCCTATTTCTCCGAATTTATTTCCCTCCACAGAAAGTAAATGTGCCCCAGAACGAGACGTCATCTTCTTCTCTCTCGTCATCTCCCTCATACCACGAGAAGAAATACTACCGGCATTATCCAACATATATACAAACGAGGGACATCGATAGATACTATTTAAATATTACAGACTTTGCAAGTACATGGGCGTGGTCGGAAGATCGTGTTACACCAGTTGTCTAAACAAGGGCGGCCTGCCTGTATTTAGAATAAGTTTTCGAAATTCTGACTTTTACTAGGGCTTGAACACTGACCACAGGCCTGGGAAGAAAAAAACGCAAATGACCCGGCCAATGAGCAGAGTTGGGGTTTGAAATATGGAGAAAAAAAAATAAGAACGAGAAAAAAGACAGAAAGAAGAAAAGAGAAAAAAAGACAGAAAGAAGAAAAGAGAAAAAGACAGAAAATCATGAAATTGCCGAAAGAAAAACGTAAACTAGAGAAGAGAAAAAAGAAAGAAAAAAGATCAGATAGATAGATAGATAGATAGATAAATAGATAGATAGATAGAAGAGAAATAAGGGGAAGAAAAAGAAAGAAAGAGAGAGGAATAAATAAAGAATGAAAGATAGAAAGAAAGGAGAAAAGAAATGAAGAGAGAAAGAGAGGAAAAAAGAAAGAAAGATAAAAAGAAAAAAAATGATTCAACAAATAATCAAACAAAAGAAAACTTAAAATTGGAAAAATAAAGAATTCGTCGAAAAAAGTTTTTCTTACCGTAAAATTTAAAGCGAAGAATTGGGATTCTTAAGACATTGACAAGAGGCCGATACGAATGCGTCCTGCGTAGATTAGTGACTGAAAGCCACCCGGGGGGAGGGGGGTTATATTGGGAAGTTTGTCAGCAGGCAGAACAAAAACTGTGGCGACGGTGCCGAAGGGCTGGGGGTGGTGAAGTAAAATTATGGATAAACAATTTCTACAAAGCTTTACATGACAAAAACAACAATTATTACAAGGAAGTCCTCGAGAAGACCAAAGAAACATTTTACCCTAGAAAGCGCTTATATTGGTTATATGAGGCTGTGATGAGTGAACCGCGACACTGGCTCGAAGACAGATTGGGAACACGATAGTCTGGGTGGATGGGAAACATGATAGACTGGACTGAGGATATTTGAGACTGCAATAAATGGAGAGAGAAAAGGATGGGCAGATGTTCGGACACGTGACTTGTCTGTCCGGGAATTTGATTAGGCAGGGGGGTTGGTGGGAAGGAAAGGGCGTTAATTAGGAAAAGATAGAGAGGTCGACATGAAAGAAAGACAGAAAGAAATATTGAAATAAACAAAAAGAGAGAAAGAAAGAAAGAAAGAAAGAAAGAAAGAAATAGAGAGGAAGAATGAAAGAAAGAAAGAAAGAAAGAAAGAAGGAAGGAAAGAAGGAAAGAAAGAACTAAAGAAATGGAAATGCACAAAAAAGAAAGAAAGAAATAGAAATAAACCGAAAGAAAGACAAGCCTGGCTGCTGCGCGGTCAAACTCCACTCCAACGTCTATTCCGACTGGAGATGATTACTGCAATTTTTGTATTGGATAATATAATAAATAATAAATTACAAAAAAAAATTGTTCTCTATTTATTTATTAGAATGAAATAAGCACATGCATATGTGTATGATACATTTTCTTTAATATCTAAGACATGTCAATTTAGCCCAGGCAGTACATCACGGTAGGGGAATGGGGATTTACACCCCGAATCTTGGTGAGTGTTCTTGTTCTTGTTACGGTAGGAAAACAAAGCCAACTTCTGACTTTCTCCTGGGGCTGGACAAAAGAAATATAAATAAACAGAAAGAAAGAAAGAAAGAAAGAAAGAAAGAAACGGTGCAAAAACAACGAAAACAAAAGAATTAGATAAAAAAGCTAAAAATTCTGAAAAGAATATTGGAACAAAAGTTTGCATTTCCTTTCTCTCAAGAGACAAAAGGTTTCGGAATTTATGAAGAAGAACATCCCCAGCCGCGTTGCCTTTCACTTTTCTTCGCTGTTGATCCACACTGCGTATCCCATACGTGTGACCATCTGCTGTACTAAACTTACTTTTTTCACATACTTCACCTTGTGACAAATTATCAATAATGCTTCCTGGGGTCATTAAATGTTTCGGGTCATTCAACAATCAGACCCAGCCAGGTTTGATCAAACTCCGGCCCGTGTCCAAATAGAGCTACCTCACCCACGGCTCTACTCTCCTGATCCACAGCCATTTTGAAGCAACCTCTGGTGCCTCGGTAACCAACTTGATGACTTTTCGCCTACTTGCTCTTGTGATACCCATCAATTAGCAGGCCCAGCAGAGAGATCGGTCAGCGAATCCCTTACATCCCACTGCAATGGGCTTGCACCTCGTTTGCCAACGATTGCTTTGGCATTCTCCCACCAGCTCAGCGTACTCTTCCCCTCATTGCCCCCCCCCCGCCCATCCCAGGGAACAGTGAGTTCAAAAAGAATGATCTGCTTGGAGGCCCTAGCGTTGTTGTCGCAATGGTTTCTGTCGCTTCCCCAGGTCGTCTACTTTCAGCTCCCATTTAATGTTATAAATTACACTGAAGAGATAAACAAAGTAATTACTTGTGAAGCTGTTCAATAAACAATTCGAAGACCATTGCCTATTTGGTTCTTTTGAAGTGTTTTAATGGCAATAAACATACCTGCATAAAAGTGTTTTAATGGCAATAAACATACCTGCATATTCAATTGTTGCTGTGTAACTGCAATTGCATTTCTACAACGATTCGATGAAAATCAATCTATCGATCTTTTGCTCTCGCTTCAATTCTTAATATCTCTGTGTATGAGTAATTATTGAATCCGCGGGTATCACGGATTTTATAAATATCTGAATGGCTTCCTGGGCGAAAGTTTATCTCCTCCAGTTTCAAAATGAAATTTTCCAACGGTTTCCATTTGCGCCAGAATAAACCGTCACAAAAGACACCAAAGAGATTTTGCTTGTTGGAAACCGTCAACCAAAGTTCTTCAGTTTTTAAGTAGGTCTGACTAGCTGGCTATGTATGTATCACGGGTACAGCCTTCTAGTTCTATAACTAGAGGGCTGACAATTTTAACATTTACTCTTTTTTATGCCTAGAAAGAACTTTTTTTCTGTTTTTTTAACACCCCCCCTCCAATAGGGTTTTAGTGGGGGTTCAAACCGATGTTAGTTTATGCTAACTTGGTGATTTAGTTCACGCTTGTTTTTTGAAAGTTCAGACTTTTTGATGATTAACCACCCGGTGATATTATGGTTACGCTAGATTTTACAAGTACATAAGTGTTATATTGAACATTATATAACAGATTATATAAGCCTGAATTTGCTGGGTACATAACAGTTTGGCTATCGAAATATGTACTTTTGCTTGAGATTTGAGAAACGAAAAACAAAAGTCTCTATCAAAAATATTAGCCGAAAGGTTAAGAAAGGTTAAAAAGCGGAAATGGAAAGATATTCTGCACTGAAATTATTAAAGATTACACTTGTCGACAGAACACGGGCTTGTTGTCGGTACGAAAACCCTTATCAGGATCCTAGCGACGTGTTGTCATATTGACTTCGAGACAATGGAGAGAAATAGAAATCTTGTTTGGTAAACAAGATGTCAAAAACCAGGTGTATCCCGAAATAATAGTAATTATAGAAGGTGTCAAATTTCTATCCATATCCGCCAGACCGTCCATCGATCTTTGAACACAACGTGGGAGTGGTCGAGGCATGGCGTGAGTGAACGACTGGGGTCGAGGGTGTAGGGGTTACAACCCAACAAAAGCCGAGAGAAGTAATTCATTCATTAATCACACCTTTTCCAATTTTTAATTGATCGCCCCCAACACGGCATGCTACCAAAATATGCTGTTCACGTGAGGGTTTTTATTGAATGACTAACCAGACCCGTTCTTCATTTTGCCTTGTTAATTGGGAAAACGCGATAAGTAAAACATGACACATACAAATTACAGTCTTCTTTTTTTCTATATTTATTCGAGAGATTTACCAAAGCCGCGTCTTTTAGATACCCATAGCCAATGAGTAATGGTCATGTTGCAACTATTGAAATGACAACTGCAGGAACTTTACAAGTATCTACGAATTAGCAATATTGTTTCAAGGTGTCGAGTCGAGTAGAATATGCTTGATGTAATCGGTGTGTTGGTGTTTAAATACATAAAGAGATATTAATGAAGAAAATAACTCAGAAAATATACTTGTGATATTTAATAGGCGAAAGTGTGATTTCGAGGTTTATTAAAATCATCTTCACTATAATATAATGTTCTGTGGATGATATAAATAAACACGAACTATTAGTAATGGCTTCCAAGCAAAGTGTAAGTGTCAGTGTCAGTGGTGGTGTAAAGCGCAAACACAAGTATATATCGACGCGATGTTTCATTACTGGAGCTGTGTGATACCTATGTTGTTGGCTCATTCATTATATATGATATATGATTGCAATTCTTTAGAGAGAGGGATTCCAAGAAGCAAATGATCATTAGAAAAACTACGGAAGCTGATAAGAGTACTGAGTTAGATCGAGTATTGGCGGGCAGTATATTAATTGAACAATATAAGTTGTACCATAAACATCTTATATTATAACATGAGTGCAATTTACAGTGGAGGATGGTTTCAAAGGTTTAAAAATGTCATGGAATATCTATACGTAAAGTGTGTGGAGGAAAACGGTTCGTAAACCACGAAGGTGCTGCCGAATATGTGCACACATTTGCTAAGTTCGTATAATGCAGATGAAGGAGAACCTTATCAATGTTTAAGAAGATAACCAAAAATAATTAGTTTCAAAGCTGCAGTCCAGCATATACAAATCCTTCAACGTTAAGTGACCAATAAACACTTAAAGTCTATGATGCATCTGTCATTGCAAAACGACCAGCCCTCTTCTTTCAGACCTTTATGATGTATAGTCTAAGAAAATTAGTAGTCCAGGCAAACTAGCCTAATTTGGGGCCAACATTGGAAAAGATTAAAACATTTTTCTCCACAATGCATTTCTAGGAAGTCTCAGACCACCATACTAAATGTCCCAAGAAAGTTGTTTGGGACCGGAAAACACGTTTTTGTCGGTAACTTCTTTTTCACAACAGATACACATTGATTGGTTCTTGGAAAGCTGACAAAATTCTCTTTCCATAGATATATCATGTTATCTGTAGAGAAATTGAAAAACAAATAGCCAACTCCAGCCTCCGACTTGGACTGGAGTTTAACAATACAGAAAGCTGAGGAAATTACCTTTCTAATGATATATACATATATATATATATATATATATATATATATGTATATATGTGTGTATGTGTGTGTGTTTGTGTTTGTGTGTGTGTGTGTGTGTGTGTGTGTGTGTGTTTCGCATTCGGATATGAGCGCAGCCTCGATGCATCGTCGTTTCATGGAATTATGTATATGTTTTATGATGTGGGTTTTAAATTGTGATTGTGTGTGTATCTCTGACTGACTAAGGCGTTTAGGTGCCCTGATCCTATACCCTCGCCAACCGACCTAGCTAGCCTAATCACTCAAAGCGCAGTAGAACCATACATCAACTTTACACACGAAAAAGAATCACAGAACACATTACCTTTCCTTGACACCCTACTACATAGAATTGAGCATATCATCAAGCTCAGCGTCTTCCACAAAGCTACCAACAAAGACGACCACATACACTTCTACCCGCACCAAACACCCAAAATAAAATCAGGTCTCATCATAGGTTTCTTTCTCAGAGCATTTAGGATATGCAGCCCGGAATACCTAGATGAGGAGTTGAAATACATAATGCAGTCGTTCTCCTCGCTCCACTACCCTCGTTTCTTCATACACAACGCTAGGAAAAAGGCATACAAAATACACAGGACCAAAACTGAACATAACAATACAGGGGACAACAAAACCACAAGACGCATCACACTACCTACCAACATCACTACCGACAACCTCCCCATCAACCTGAATAAACTCAATATACAGACAGCCACAACCACCTCCGCAACCATCAGGAACATAATCAAAAAACCACACAACAACCCACTCCCACCCGATGCCGGTGTATACGTCGTACCATGAAATGACTGCAGCAAGGTTTATATCGGTGAAACGTCCGGGCCACTCAAAAAAAGGATATATGAACACCGTCGAGCCATCAAGCTTGACGACCACCTAAACGCCTTAGTCAGTCACAGATACACAGACAATTTTAACTTACATAAAACCCACAACATAAAACATATACATAATTCCATGAAACGACGATGCATCGAGGCCGCGCTCATATCCGAATGCGAAACAATATTTCCAACTGGCCACACCGTTATTTAAAATTATACTTAAACAACATGAGATATGATATTCTGTTGTTTTTTTTGTGTGTGCTGACGGCCATTTTGTGTTATGCAACCTTTTTCTTGTGAACATCTTTTTTCTGAAAGAGGACATCCTAAGGAACATTTTGGTAACCTACTCTAGATAGAGAATCTATCGCAAAATCGAGATTTTAGAAGTTTCTGAAAGTGTACCGTGATGCGTGTACCTGCAATGTTTTGAATGAAAAGAACAAGACTATATTTCGACAGAGCGTATTTATGGTTTATTCACCTTTTCCCGAATCAGACACAGGGCTTCAGTTGTCGGTTTTTTCTTTCGGTCTGCAACAATCTTTGTAGTCGGCTATCACCAGAGAGAGGAAGGAAGGCTCTTGCGGTGAAGGGAACAAGAACAATCACTTGCTGATGTTTTCACCCCGTGTTTGTGTAGGCGCGTGACTAATTCGATGACCCGCTTAATTTACAGGTCAAGTGCCTCTTCCCGTGTTTGCGTGTCACTTTTCGGATGTATGCTTAGCGATAATTTTCGGCGTTCTCTTGTGGTTGAGGGAAAGTTACTTATTTTGGGACCTCTGACTTTCTCCATATCCCATCCATAAACAGACCGGCCATTTCAAGAGGAGTTAGTTAGACTAACACCTCTTGAAATGACCGGTCTGTTTATGCCTGCTGTCTCTTTGTCTCTCTTTGTCTCTTACTTTCTTTCCTTTTTTTTCACTTCTGCTAATCTTTTACTTATCAACCCAAAACATCTGTTTTTTGTTTCTGCTGTCAATAACTGCGGCCCCTTCCGATGACTATCTATAAAATCGTGGCATGGTTTCTATCCGTAAAATTCCTTAAATTTTCTTTAAATGGATCTTTGTCCAAAATTCATAATCTACTCTAAATCTACTCTACGCGTTTGTCACGCGACATGGGGTAACTTCAAACTGTCCGTCCCAGACGTGTTAATGACCAAATCCTTGCGGCGGCCTCGCGGGGTGCTTTCCTAGCTGTGTTTGGCCATTTGACCTTTGACACGAGCCTGGAACGAAATATATTCTTTTTTGTACTTGGGACCGTGGGAAGATTTTGTGTTCTGGGGTTTTTCATTCCAAGCTAAGATGTACGATAGAAAACAACCTAATTAATGGTACATATGATACATATTACAAAAGTTTCAAGTTCTGCTCAGCACTGACGTTTCAAGTTTTAAGATCGTTTCTAGCCACTGACAAATAAGTATTATTTGCGTTTGCATGTGTGTGTGTGTCCAGACTGTATAGACAGCAACATTACTGCCTGGGTAGAGAGGATATTTGGCACTCAGATGATATTTGACCCCAGGAATATTCCTGCGGTCCGGCACCATTTGACCACAATTGCAACAGAAATTGCGAACATGTTATGTTAACATTTGATGAATAAACAGTGAGTGACCTGCCTTTCTTTTTCATTTGCTGTGATCATTTGCTGTGAGATCATTTTCAATTTCAGTACAAGGGAAGCTTACATTGGTAATCTGATAAATTATTTTTTGAAATCATAAGGAACTTCCAGCATGGCGAGCGGATTGTCGTGCGTATCGTAATATATATAAAAAAGAAATGTTTGAATCTGTTGGTGGGCATTTAAAAATATTCTATGAATACATATTTTTAAAAACTCTAATTTTAGATGGACTCTTTATGATTATCTCGAAGTTGCAGCAACAATAGACCTACGTGTTTGTGCATTTAGACTGTATTCCTAAAATGTTAATTCATTTCAAAAGTATATTTGTCATTTTTAAAAATAGAAACCTTTGTTACACCGGTGACGTATGTTAGTGGAAAATAGAATGCTATAATGAAATTAGAATCAAATTGGTAATGACAACGCAACACAACTGTATAGACATCATAAAAGAGATGGAATACAAATCCCAAAAAGATAAGCTGCAGAATCAAACTCCATTCTTACTTCTATTCCGACTGAA
>VCCN01002354.1:576580-597378 GCA_006491835.1 Architeuthis dux | reverse complement strand
GAAGACAGAACAAGATAACACGTGTGATAGGGTTGATTAGCTGGTAAAAGTGACCTTTCCCTGTTCCCACTTCCGGCTCGCTCTTTTGGGACCGGAAGTCGAACAGGGATTGCTGGGAGCTTCCTCGGCATGTTTATTTATATAGATATATTTATATAAACATTATAGACCCCATGTTCTTTTTTATTATCTATTAATTCATTTATTGTATCCTGACATTTGTGAATAAAACAAAAGCGTTGGAGAAATAATCGATCTTAAATGCATACAACGCAAGCAAATTCATGAATTAGAATTCAGTAAATCAAGGGAGAGTACTCATACCCTACAAGAGAGACAACTTTTAATTGCGGTCTCTTTCGTAGCTCAAATATCATATTTGTGGGAGTTGAGTATTTCCTATTGACGTCTGTAGAAGTCAGGATTCCAAATGCTGATTTTCAAGGCAAACAGTCCCAGCCCATGAGGGATTGGGACAAAAAATCTGTTTTCTTTCATTTGCCTTCATTTGGCCTTGTGTCACACTAAGCTCAAACTAAGCTTAGCAAATATGTACACGTAATCCTAGTCCAGGAGCATTAGGCCCAAACATTAAAATTAAACAAGCTGATTTTTTTCAGGATATTTGCGGGTGACACCAGAAACTATACTAAAATCCCCTGAAGTCTCAATGGAGCGTCCCAAGATATTCAAGATGGCGTCCAAGATGGCCGTCAAATATTTAAATAGTCATGTAATTGCAATCAAATCTGATATTGTGTAATTATATTCGTAATTAGTCTCCAGAACCAAATACGGCTCTCAAATTGTCCACCAGAAGTAACCATATTTTTTTAGAATTTCAGTCAGAAAATGACGACATGATTTTGATAGATACATACAGTTGAGAAAATAGTCAATTTGGTCAAATGCATTAGATTAGGGTTTAAGAAGCATTCCACAGTCAAAACCCGAGAAAAGACTGTCCATTACAATGGCTACACATCGGTGAACAATGTAACTCAGCTTTTCGGCAACCACAAGATTTCAGACAACCTGTTTTGCAGACACAAGCAATCAAATTCAAAACAGGAGCAAACTGATTGATCAGTTTCAATAGGCACCAATATGTTACCGTTGTAAATCTAGTCCCAGAGACAGGTCTTTTCTTAACCATTGCTGGACTGTGAATTAAACTTGGTAAGAGTGGTATTTTGCAGCAGCCTTTGTTGGGGGCAATGGTTCCGGCTTGAATCCAGAAGAAATAAATGTATTCTTGATTTCCCTGGTGTACTTGGAGTTTTAATAGATATGTCTCTCCAGCCATTTCTTGGGTCAGTAAATGTATCTAGTGATTCACAATCATTGGACGACAGCAACAGCTTACATTGTTCCTTTTCCAAAAAGAGCGGAGACTGTGTCACAGCCAGTCATGGCATGTATAGTCATAAGGTGTTTGGCCTATGGTTGATTGAATTCCGTTAATGCTGTACATTTTATTGGGTTCTGTTTGACAGAGCATATGCATTTCCATGTCTGTGTCACTGCCTACACTACAACTGGTCTTGACTCCTTAGAAGCTTTAGACATTGCCGTGGACACTGTCAAGTGATCTGCAGATGCAGATCACTTGACAGTGTTTGTTTAAAAAGAACACAATTTCCTTGGAATTGAGAAATTAAATGCTTAATGAGACGAGATTTATTATTCCTATTTGTCTAGAAGGCAGTTTTAGTGGTGGTAACTTTCATGTCAGTTTCAAACAAAATGTCTGCCGACACAGAGGGTGGGGCATGACGTTGCTGCTCTGCTACTTTAGTAGAGTTGCTGGAATTTGTGTAACCATCAAACACCACAATGCAACTTGTACCATGAGGTTTTGTTACAATATGATACATATTCCTCCAAAACACCTCCGTATGTTGCATCAGTTGACCATGTTACCACGTGAAGTAGGTGACCACCATCAATTACATATAGAGAATGTTCGGGTATATGCTTCTTTCAGAAAAATCTACATTTTTGCCACGGACCGGATTGTATTGTTTGCCCCACTTATTGTAGTAACATGATCTTTTCTGTGGAGCTTGATGTCACTGACACTTTTACTTTTGTCAAATAAGTAGGATTAAAACGGCCAAAAACATTGACGTCGACCATGAAAAGAAAATCTCATGACCAATCAGCACAAACTTGGCAATATTTTTCAACCAATAAAAATAACGAAACAAGACGCCAAGAATAATCGTTTCTGGGGCTTCCAAAAGGTTATGAATAATGAATTCTGAATCTTGTTAGTCATTCAGTATTTGAACGTCAACATAACTCTATCCTACTTACAACACTACATAATCTATTGTCTATAATTTTGAGAAGAATTCCAACACTTTTCTGACAATCCAATCTCTTCTATCCATCTTTGATGTTAACACGTTTAGGTCGATTCATGCTACGGCCTTCTTCATGTGTAATATGTAATATCCGTCATTTTATGTTCGAACATTATGGTCCTTGATGAACTTTAAAGGATGTATCTATTGACTTTATCAACCACACCTTTTGTATATTTCACATGTCAGACAAACACGTGTACGACAACAAACTGATGTATTAAATATATACAAACTTTGATGGCAAAACCCCATTTATGCACATACACTCTTTTTCCAAATGTATCAACTTGTATATAATATTTACTAAAACCTCTTATTTTCCTTTAAAGACGCTTGTAGGCAGTCATTTATCTCGTGTTGCTATCTGCTACTATGAGAGGAGGAAAGCTAAAGACGAACAACACCAAAAAAGTGATCTCACACACACTTTTGGCTAACTACGATATCGCAGGGCCTCGCCATGCTGATCGTACTATATACTTTATTTCACCCTTTCAAATGGTGAAAACTAAAATATGTGATTGTATTTTTTTTACTTAGTAAATTCTTAGAGTGAGATGTTCTATTAATTAGAACCTAGGAGGAGTTATCTACATACATACTGTAATATGCATTTATGTGTGGATAGATAGATAGATAGATAGATAGATAGATATAAAAGTTACTTACCCGATTTTACGTGAAAAAAAGAAACAAAACTCTGATTATTGGTTTGAAGCAGTTTTAATTGATCCTACAAAAAGTATTAAAATTGTTTTCGTTTTTTTACAATTATTAATAAACTTTTTACTTTATTTTTTCAAAAAGCAAAATACGGAAAACATTTTTCTTTAAAATTATATATGTGTGTGTGTGTGTGTGTGTGTGCGTGTGCGTGTGTGTGTGTGTATGCGTGTGTATATATGTGTGTGTATATGTGAGTGTTTACAAATATACACACATATGCACACATATACTTATAAATACGAATATATATGCATGTGTATTTGTGCATTTATATAGAAAGATACATATATGTGTGTGTGTGTGTGTGTGTGTGTGTGTGTATAGACATATATATATATATGTATATATACGCACATATATCTAAATATACATACAAACACACATTGAATTTGCATGTGTCTGTGGTTGAAGATTAGGATATATTTCTTCACATATTTGAACAATGTCAATTGGACTGATTTAATTAATGAGTCTCTAAGAAAAAATGTCTACGTTGGAGGAATAAAATGATAGGGGAGGATTCAGGGTGTTGTTCTGGTTATTAGCGTGGTGGTGGACGAAGCAGCGATCGTCAAATGGAATCAGACTCGGGTTATTTATACTGGACAGAACCGGGTGGCTGGCTCACAAGATAATACACTGGCAGAAGAGAGTCTAGTGGACGTACCCGATATTATGTCTGTACTCTTCAGGTAGAAAGCGGGTGGATATGTTGGGCCGTGCTCAAAGCATAAAAGAAAGTGAAAGATGAAGAACGACGCGAGGGAGAAAGGAGGTTCTTGTGAGATTTTCTGCGTGGGTTAGTTAAATTTGGGGAGGAGAAATATTGATCAGAGGTGTGTGTGTGTGTGTGTGTGTGTGTGTGTGTGTGTGTGTGTGTGTGTGTGTGTGTGTGTGTGTGTGTGTGAAGAGAGAATAATATAATCTTTATAATTATAGTTAAGCCCGCATGACCAAGGTCCTTGAAATCTTAGCGAACGTGCATTTTTAACAGAGTTACCTCCCTTAAAACAGTTAATAAACTTTCTCCTTTTTTCATTTACTGGACAGTTTAAATTTTTTTAATAATTGAAATTAAAATGAACTTTAATTTTTCCTGTATTTCTAAAATATTTTACTTATTTTGAAAGGGAGTGTCACAAAACTTTTGTTGGTCCACTGTATAACGGTCAATTTAGATTCAAACTTGTTGCTAAAAGATATGACTGAGACCTTAGTCATCGTAATCTTTAAGCGTATATGTATATAAATGCACGTTTTCTATACCAAAGTATAACATTTATAGATTCATCTTTGCTTTTTTTCTGAAAGACAACGTACAAAATTGACTAATTTATATAAAATTTAGAAGTATGTTAATATTAAACCCAGATTTCAGTTTTATATCAATTTTATTTCAAAATCTTATCATACATTTTAAACGATCACAGAGATGCAATCTAGATAGAATGCTTGAAGGAGATAATTCTGCATTTTCTTGGTTAGATTAAAACGCTACTATCAAGCTACAGTTAGTCTTCACTTTAAGAGAAAAAAAACTCTCTATTAACTTATGGATTTTCAAAATAAGATGCCGTCGACTGGATTTCATAAAAAGGACAACAAATTCAATTTCATAATGGTTCTCCAACTTCGTCAGATATCACACATCCATATAGCGTAAAAATATTGTTTCGAAGACCTTTTAGATTTTCTTTCTTTTCAGATATTGGATGTAAAATTGAAAATTCTTTCTTTTTTTCACCGCAAGACTATTAACGCACTGCCGCTTCATTGACTTTCAATTGCTTTCGATCGTCTCATACTAAATTAGAAAAATACAATATTTTCAGCTAATCAAATGCAAGGTATGCAACAGTCTGTAGAGGAACAGAGGGAAATATTCAAATAATTGTAATAGATGATAATTACATTTTCTAAATCCAATAAAAATGACATTGTGTGAAAATTCACAAAATACAAGATCAAATATGATCGATCGTGTTTCCTTTTCGTGGATCTACTAAAAAATGACAACATTTTCAACTCCTAGAAATAGAAACTGAATCTACAGGATTCTATGAAAACGTTTAGTAAGAATCACTAAATCGGAACAATTAGAGTAACAATACACCAAATAACTTGTTTTTACAATCGATTTAATAAACAGACAATTATTTCTGCATTAAACGTCGTTGTATTTTCATCATTTGCCAACAAAATTAAACGATCAAAATTACACATTTAATTTTTTTTTAAATCAACAAAATGTTTAATGTTTTAAAAATTTAATCATGAATTATATATTAAATGAGCTCAGTTTAATGCATTTTAACGGGTTTTAATTCATAACAAGTTTAAAGCTTTTTTATATCGATAAATAACGCGCAATTCTCATCGTGTACGTCTGTGTGGATGCATAGTGTGTTTGTGTGTTTCTTTGTATGTGTGTGTGTAAGTGTGACGAGCTTGGTTCCAAAACGCAGTAAGCGCCATTTAAAAAGAATAGATTAAAAAATAAATTCTGGAATTGAAATTTTTTATTACAACCTTTTCATATATCATATTTGTAATAAGATTTTAAAAAATTCAAATCCAGAATTTGATTTTTAATTTAATTAAACACATTTTCTTTTTAGATGGCGCTTATCGCATTTTGGAACCACACTCTTTGTATGTATTTTCCATCTGCTCTTCTCCTTCTTCTAGCTTTTTGTGGTTAGATGAACAAAGATGAGGAAATGAATGAATGCAAATCTATGTGTCCGCAGTTTGTGCATAGTTAGCAACTACCTCAACCTACATAGGGGTCGGATGTTTTGACACGTTTTAATAATGTTGTCCCTAATAACAAAGAACGTTGAAAATGGCTGTCATTTTCGCTTCTACCGAGCAACCAATGTGAAGAACAGCACGAAGTGACAAGAACGACGTCTTTCCTGATTTGACAATACAAATCAAATCTCTACACCCCTTGGACTGGGAAAAACGCACTGAAAATGTGTATGTCTATGCTTGACTTTATATGTATACCTGTATGTATGCATTTATTCGTGTGTGTGTGTGTGTGTGTGTGTGTGTGTGTGTGTGTGTGTGTGTGTTTATTCGTGAGCGCACACACATATAATCGTTGTTCCGAAGTGTGTGTGTGTGAACAGCTATTTATTCGTTTTCAAAGAAAGTGGGGAAGTTCCCAAATTCTTTTATTCACCCCCTTCAGGGCTCAGCGTAAGTTCAATTTTTCCACAAACAATTCCTTTTTGAGGTTCAAATGGAATTGCACAAGCGAGATCTGTGGAGCAAATAATTACATCTTTGATCTTTTTAAAGAGGCTGGGACAAATGTGTGTGTGTGTGTGTGTGTGTGTGTGTGTGTGTGTGTGTGTGTGTGAAAGAGTAATTGCGGTGTGTGTAAGCCAACCATCGGGGAAACATGGAATATTAAAAGTGTTAAGTTTTTGGCATCGTTATTTAGAAATAATTATCTCAAGAAAATCGTCGAGAAAATAAACCAATCAAATCAGCGAAATGATTGAAAGAGAAAGAAGTGAAACGAACAGAAAGGATTCAGGTAAAAGAGGGAAGTTTAAAGTAAATTATAAATTGGAAAAAGAAATGACCGTAATTAAATGAATGCTACAACTAGTGATGAGAGGCTTGGTTGTTGCAGTGATGTTTGGCTGTGGTGCCAGTAGTGACGCGTGTACCCTAACCTAGTAAACTTGTATTGGGTGAAGTCCCAGCCGTAAGTAGACATCCCTTGCCAATTAATGTGTCTTGTGTCTGCAGATCAGCACGGGTACATTCGAGTGGTGAAGGACGTAATCACTGACGCTACCCACCAGTGTGCGTCGAATGGTACCAAGACCTCGAGTACCTGTCACTATTAGGTGTGCCTGCTCCTCGTGAGCTGCATGGACGATCGCTTCTCCAGGCTTACCACTGATCACTTTCACCTCGGCACCTTCCAACTGAAACAAAAATAAAACATCTTTTACAAGTCAGGACAACACGGAATGGAACACGGAATCGGTGAACCTAGTTCAATTTCCGATTAAGGTAATCTGATTTAAATTCACACTAATGCCTCTCTCTCTCAAAATAACAGGTCAATTATTATTCCTGCAGCTGTTATGTTACCATGTTACTCTGTACAACATGTTGTATGTTACTTGGAGAGGAGATCAAAGTTTAATAGTAAGAACAACTTGTCTCAGAAATCGAGACACACATTTACGTCCTTTTTATAATCAAAGCCATCAGGATAAGATGATTTGGTGGAATTAGGAAACTTTAAGAAATGGAATTGGTAGACCTGGGGCGGATCCAGGATTTTGAGCAGGGGTGGGGGCAATCATTTAAAAAAACTTTATTCCATGTGTCTAATTAGACAATGGAAATAATAATTTTTTGTTTTAAGGAAATTTCGTGATTATTAGGGATGATTTGTTTTTGCCAATCATTTAAAATTTCTTCATCTAAATATTTTTAAAAAAACATCCAATTGTGCCTTGCCCGAGAAGGGGGATGCGGACCCCCTGGGCCTCCCAGATCCTCACCTGGTAGGCAGTGGTGTCGGTGGTATTTTCCTGCATTCAAATCAAATTTAATTATCCCATGATTGAGTAGATCTTACGGGGTTGGGTCATTCATGGCATTTATAGGGGAAAGGGGAACCATGTATCTGCCTTGGTGATAGGTGAATGAGAACATCCCTCATTGGGTTTGTCAGTAGACAGCAAAGAAATGGGAGCAGTTTGGAAAATGTATTCCACTTTCCATTACCGACGGGGGGGGCGTTTTTATACATCCTTTACTAACAGTTGATCATCCTAAGTTATTTCAGTCGTTTTTATCATCGTTATTATGTTTTGGTTGCTATACTGCATATTTTCTGCAATTCAGAATTGTACATTTTTCTTGTGAAGTTTTATATATATTGGTACAAGATCAGGGGTGAAATGTCATGCGTTAGTCTATAATCTCTATTCATTAATGTTTTGCTCCCTGACAGGCCAGTTAAACAGGTCTGGTTAGTTACTCAATGGAAACCGTCAAGTGACCAAAGTCTTTTGGCAGCATGCCGTGTTGGGAAAATTGGAAAAAAGTGTGATCAATGAATGAGTTACTTCTCTCGCCTTTTGTTGGGCAGTGATCACTAAATAATTCTTAATTTTCAAAAAGCCAAACGTAAATGCTACTGGACACAAACTAAGGGATCAATTTAGCACAAACTTACACTGCAAATTGAAAAGAAGTTTTTTTTCTAGACATTTACAGGAGTAAATGTTTAAATATTCAGCCCTCTAGCTCCATTGGTGCGGCCTGTATGCGTAATACATACATAGCCAGCCAGCCAGACCAACTTGAAAACTGAAGAAACCTATGTTGACAGTTTTGGTGGCAGTTTTCGTTGACAGTTTCTAATATTTTATTTCCAAATTGCATGAATTGCAAAGAAGGGGTTTGTCTTCTTACCCCATAATCTTTCAATTTACTTTTGACTTGATCAACAGTTTTCTGGATGCGTCCAGATTCCTCTTTGAAAACTTCGGCCAGATGCTCTGAATCGGCGCTTATCAGGGCTGAGGAATAAAAAGGAATGGAAAATAATAATTGTAAAAAGCAGGAAGCGAAAAGTGCAGAAATAATGCAAAAGAAACAACAACAAGAAAACGATGCATTGGATTTCAAAGCTTGAGGCTTCAAAGCAAAAGTGTTAAAAGTCATTCATTTCAGCAGAAAGATTTTTTTTAAGCAGTGATGTGTCATCATTGATATGTGAATGATGGTGTAAGCGGTATAAATTATTATAATATAAGACCTGAAACAGTCATTGCTGATGTTATATAATCGAATAATTGAGTCATTGATAAAAGGCTGATAACCCAAAAGAATTGAAGTGATGTGTGACTAGCGAAGCATGTTAGTGTTGCAATGAAATTGAATCAAAGAGAAAATGTCATGTGTGACATTGAAAGAATAAGAAATGTCCAAAACATGAGGCCACCGATGTGCAGAGACGAATCAAAATTCAAAGTAGGTGTGAATAAATCCATCCATCTAATAAAGAGAAGACATGCCAAATTCATGGAATTCTTTTAGCAGTCAGTGAATTTGTGTGGTCAGAGAAAGTCTTTGCAAGAACATAAAAAGCTTATAGTGATTACAGATTAAGAAAAGCTCCCTAATATGTCCATCGAGAAGGAAACAGAAAGGTTTAATCTAATTTAATTTAAGTTAATCAAAACAAGGATGAAATGAAGAATTTAGACCCTGTAACTACATTAAAGAATATTGTGAAGTATCGGGAAATTTGAAAAACTTATTAAATGAATCAAATTTTGATCTGAAAATTTGCGCTTTTGACTTGAATCAAAGTTTATACCAAAATCTCAAAAAGAAGAAAAAAATGAAAATGTCATCGATCAGCGAAGCAGAAATCTTGAAAAAACAAAACAACATAGAACAAGTATTTTTTTCTGTTTCCAATTATATACAATACATGAATCTATGTCTGTGTCTCAAAGTTTGATTTTAAACCAATTTATAGTGAGTTTGTACATTGACATGTTTAATAAAAAATGTTTCAAACATAAAAATGCTTGATGACAGGTGTTTCAAACATTCGAATGTTTGATAAAAGTGAGTCAAACATTCAAATGTTTGATAGAAGTGTTTAAAACATTTTTTACAAATTCAGTGAAATATGAGCCTCCATAAAAAGTTCGTATCAAATGCAATGGTTCAAAATAACAAAGTATTTTCCCATTCCTTTTTTTAGATTACTTTAATACATTAACAATGTGTTATTTTGGTATGTATAGTTCATTTGTAAAGAATGGTTATGAAGATTTGATGTTCATGCCTACATGATTAATAAACAAAATGAATTAACATAATAAATGAAAATAATCTTAACATTTTATTGTTTCTTCAGGATTATTGATATTTACTAAGCTTAGTTTAGTCTGGTACAAGGCCCAAAAGTAGGGGGTACACAATCGGAAGGGAACTCACTGTAGAATGTGAAACCATTGCAGTGTTCAAGACCAAGTCAGCATTTTGAATGCTAATTCTCAAGGCAAGCTTCACTTGGAAGATTCCTACATCCATTTCTCCGCCATTTGGCCTTGTGCCAGACTAAGCTAAACATGGTAAATATTGGTTATCATTACTTTTAGCGTCTTATATTCTTATTATTCATCAACTGTCAAGGGAGGTAAGTGTGATGTATCCAAGGGCGGTACCGTATATTATCGATTGTGAGTGTAAGACGAGTTCAGAATTAAGCATAACATTTCAGAAAATCGACTGACTCGAATATAAGCCGAGTCCGTTATTTTGCCATAACGTCGTCATGAGAGATATCTCATTTTTATGAATACACCGTTTATTGCACTTGGTCAGCTGTCACCAAAACATGTATTTCTTACATCTTACGTCGTTTTCAAGTCGAAAATTGAAATTCTCATCAATGATGACGAATCTACCTGAAAAAATTATTTAAAATGGATATTACAGAATAGGCATCATATACTACCTACATAGCAATCCATGATACAAAACCATGATAATGAATTAAGTTACAACACGGGGCATTATCACTTGCTAATATGCATTGTGTCTATCGACGCTGTATTCATATAGGCAAAAGTATTGGCCATTTATGACTGACCTGAGTATAAGTCGAACTTATGATTTTTGACCATTTTTGTAGTAAAGAAAAAACACGTCTTATATTCAAGTATATACGGTAATCTTGAAATCTTGCATGAAATTAAATTAACATTAGATTACACTAAATTATGGTTTAGGGTTAGGGTTAGATTTTAGGGTAGAGTTTGGGTAATTCGTTCTAATAAATTATTGGTTTAAATTTATTCAAATAAATTATTGATTCGAATTCGTTTCAATATATTAGTTTATATTCTTAAATTTTGTTCGTCCCAATAATTTTTAAATTTTATTCGTTCCAATAAATTATTTTAAATTGTTGTTTAAATTTTGTTTGTTCCATTAAAATAAATTACCAAGGGAGATAATCTTCAAACTTATTATAATGTTATTACCTCCATTGACAGTTGATGAATAATAGGAATATAAGACGCTAAAAGTAATGATTACCGTAAATATCATTAATACAAAACTGGATTAAGATTGGTTAATCTGTTGTCAAGTTCATTAGATTTCAAGATTTAGAGCAACCATTGCTTGTATTGCCCCCCTCCCCCAAGAGCTATTTCTAGTTTCCAGGGTCCCCTATCGAACAGGGATACTACAAGAACAGATAGACAGAAATTCATTTATTAATTTTCCCATCATTATTTTAATTTCAAAACGTTATCTCCAGTTTTGTCGAGAAAGATATTCGTAAATTTAAGTCAAGAATGGTGAGTGAAAAGGCCCTAAAATGGAACCTGTATTTTTACGATGTAGAAACTATTTTCATATACTGGGATATCTTCTAATTAAGAGAAATAGATATTTAAAGTGTTTTTACTGTTTGCCCAGATACCTTACTAAAGTTAGTAAAAGTTATGAAATTATTGTGCAAACAGTATACTTGGCTGATTTGTGGATTTCTGATCCTATAAGCAATTATTTATTCAATAATCTGGAAACATAAAGTAATCAAGGAATATTTTGTTAGATTTGGGGTTGGGGAGACTGAAGTCATCAAACTTCAGTCAAAACAATTGTTTTTTGAAAACCAACAAAAATATTAGTTTTCTTATTTATTGTATTTGATTCTTACATGTAAAAGAGCACAAGATTACCAGAGTATCAATAAAAGCACTAACTGACCAATCCTTGTAGGAATCACGATTGAAAGACTTTTCACAAAGCTCTTTGGTTGGAAATGATATAAAACAAATCTTCAGAAGACAATTAGGCTGACCCTCGATTATAAAACTCCCTATTGTTTTTTTTTATTATTATCCTGTGTTTTAGAAGGAAAAACACTCATTTGAACAAATTCATGTCAAATAATAACGTGTGAATAATGTAATAAAAGCTTGGATCAAATGTAGAATCTCGACCCCAAAATTAAAAACGGCAAATTTTCAGATTATACCAAAATCAAAATTTAATTTAATTCATAGGTTTTCAAATTTTGTGATAATATTTTTTCACAATATTTTCTTTTGTGTAGTTAAATCGGCATGAATTCTACATTTCACTTGTTTTGATTGAATTAAATTAAATTTTCTTGAATCCTGAATCTGAAAATTGTGCTTGGGGTCCGGATTCTACACTTGATCCCAAATTTTGTTGAAGAAAGTTAGTCAAAACAAACTTCGTTTAAAACAACATGGATGCAAGAGGCGCCGGAGGCAATTAAAAGCGAACAGGGAATTCATAAAAGTTAAGGAATGTTGTGTGATGTCTGTTTTACATAAATCTGTCCTACACCCACTCACACCCCACATACTTCCAGCACCTCTGAAGAAATTTTAAAAAAATGTTTTCATTGGTTCGAATTTTGGAAGAGAGAAAAAGCAACTTCACAAGGAAAAGAACCAGAGCCTCTTAACCCATGCACGCATGCGCAATGAAATCCAGTTTAAGCCAGGAAGCTTTCGAAGCTTACATCCTGGTTACCTTGGTGACTTGTCCGTCGATCGAACCCTTTCATAAAAGAATAGAAAGAAGAAAAGACAGCATTAATTTTTGTAACTTTGTTCTTCTGAAAGTCATTCAAAGATTTTATACAGACACTGGGTAAAATCCTAGTTTCCGATGGAGATGGAGATAACTCCTGTTAGCCTTAAAGCTTTTTTGGCCAACTGTCTCAAGTTTTGAGTTATGGTCAAGTAATTGGTTTAATATCATTTTTTTAATTAACACAAACAAATAAATATAATCTGTCAAAATCTTTCGTTTAGGGTTAGGGTTGGGGTTTTAAACGAATTACTTAACCATAACTCAAAACTCGAGACCGTTGGCCAAAAAGGAAAACAGCCGAATTTGGCTTCAAAAAAGCCAAATTTAGCAAGTCTGATAATCCTGTGAACCTTAGTTCATTTCAAGGCTAACAGGACGGATGGAAACTAGGATTCTACCGAGACACTGACAATTCAAATAAGTACTAGGAGGACAAGGACAAAGTCAAAACGACAACACTGACTCAAAAATACAAGGAGGAAGTTTGTATTAGGTTGGCACACATGAAATGTCATTTTTACATCATAGACAATAATGCTAAAATGAAAGATTTATTAATTGAAGGTTTGAGTTTGTAAATATTGATACCAATAATAAACCTTAAGCGAGGCCCAAACCTGTTCTCAATGATGAAGAATTATCGACAGCAGTGGCCAACGACGCACGAACAACGGCTAGAGCACTTTCTGGAGATTTTAGGACTTTGACAACAACCATATCACGTCATAGCAAAACAACAGGATAGGTTAAAAAGTTTGAAAATAGGTTCTCCATGGTTTGAAAAATGGGTCCCATGTGAATTGAATGAAATGCTCCATAAGAGTGTATACGCTTAGATAATTGGTGTATGAAGTATTGCAGCATCCTCCATATTCACTTGACACTTCTCTTACAGATTATCATCTTTTCAAGTATTTTGAACTTCATATCCGCAATAAATAAAAGGAAGCCATATTTCATGCTTTTACTGACTTTGAGACCGCTAAACCTAACGAGTTTTATAGAGATGGCATATATATAATTAGAGAATCGTTGGGAAAAGATTATTGCTTCTTAAGGTCAGTTTATGATAAAATATTTACCGTTTTTGTTGTTTATATCATCTTTCATTTCATTATTAAAAAGCGACATTTCATACAAAACAACTTAATTTCTTCAGAACGACAGTCACACCTTTTGATTTGTAACCTAGTTTAAGTGCTCAAAATTAAAACTATCTGCCATTCCCTGTCACATATTAATGACATATTTCGATGCACAACCTATCCCAGCCACTTCTTAATACTACTAGTTTTCAAACATAAACAAACTCCCAAAAGTCGTGTGGCAGGAATAGATTTTGGCAGGGAATGACAGGGATAAAAAGTACTGCCGGATAATTGACAAACAGAACAAAGATAGAAAGAAGTAAAAGAAGCCATGAATAAAAGATGAAGAAGACGCTTCCATCTATTTTTTCTTTCACATTTCTTCTGTTCCATATTAACAGTGTGATCACGAAGCAATCGACTCAATATCAGGCTATGCGCTTCGACAGGCTGTGTTGCCGAAAGCGTGTTACTGCCTTATCGAGTGCGTAGCAGCTTTGAAAGAATTCCTCGACTCATTAAAGAAAAACACTTTTGCTAAACAGATGAATCTTCTGCCCACGGGTACAAAATCCAATGGTGCAGCATTGAACACCTGTCAATCCAAATCGGAAAGGTATGCAAGCTTTCTATATGCGGCGCGTTGGGATTGAAGGAAAAGAAAGGTAAATCGTGGGACTGTGTGGAAAGAAGTCGGGGAAAAAAGTAAACTAGAGAGAGAGTGTGTGTGCGAGAGAGAGAGAGAGAGAGAGAGAGAGGGAGGGAGAGAGAGAGAGTAAAAGATAAAGTAAAAAATGAAAAAGAATCAGACGTTGGGAAGTGAATAAGACACGAATGAACGTGAAAACAAAAAGGAATGTTTCCGGCTGATAAGAGAAATAATCTACAAGAATTAGAAGTTAGGGGTACGCTGATCAGTTTCTCTGGCAATTTTTCAATTTACTAATTTTCATCGATTTTCCCCGAAAAGAAGGTAAGTAAATGTGTCGAGTTGCATCTTAGTTGACTGACTTTGTATATTCTCTTATTTCTTATTCAAATCGAACTGCAAATGGCGAAGTAAGTCCAAAAGGGAAAAATACAATAGAGACGAGAATCATCGTTCAAAGTGAGAAATCGGTCATGAGTCTTCCAGAAATTCTGATTTTAAAACCAATTCGTTTGTTTTGCTTTTTCGTTAGAATATTAGAATGATTGTAAATAAATACAAATGGAACTAGCATTTCAAGGTGTGTGGGCGATGATCAATTAAAAAGTTGAAAAAAAAGGGTGATCAATGAATAAGTAACTTATTCATTGATCACCCTTTTTTGTTAGGCTGTGATCACTAAAAAAGGTCTGAATTTTTTTTTAAATAAGTGGGCACAAACTAGTGACCAATTTAGCTCATGCTAAATTGGTCACTAGTTTGTGCCCACTTATTTTTTAAAAATTGAATTGCATATTGAACCCCCCTCTAAAAATCTATTTAGGGGGGTAATTTTCAAAAAACAAAAAAAAACACATTTTCCCTACTCATTGAGGGGAGTGTGTGTGCAACATTTCAAGTTTCTACTATTAACGGTTAGGGATGGGCGAAGTCTGGATACATAGATAGATACATAGATACACATAAATGTCAGATGAATAACCTACACCCAGCAATAAACCAGTGTTGAATAAAAATTAATACATAAGTCAAATGAATTGTAACAAAATCCCCAAGAGTTGAAAAATTGTTTTACTAAATTCACTATTGATTTATGGAAACTAATGGCAAGTTTTCTTTTTGCTGTAAACTTAAATATGTCAACATTGTCCGATAAAGAATCCTTCTTAGCCATTGAATGCTGAAGTCAATTTGTTAATACATTTAGTATTCATACTTCATATTACAGAGAAATACATGAAATTGTTCACTCTTATGTTTAGAGGGTTAGGCTAATCTCCCCAAAGACTGCTTTTTTATCAACACACATATGCTTACCGACTAATTGAAAATCGGTGAAACCAACACATTGAAGTTTTGCTTTGTACTACACAGTCAAAAAATCTGGTTGTTATTAATGACTTAATTACCACATCAAAATTTGACAAATGTTTTCATGAAAAATATTTTGGGTGCAGTCCATTACGGTCATCTTAATATAATCAACACCGGGCGCATCACCGTGGGGCAGTGGTTAGAAAGCGAGTCTCACAGACCATTACTACTGTATGGAATTCAGTCCTCATTGGGTACTCGACACTTGTGGCCTGGTACTACTTCTCGAATCATAATTCGCAAGGAAATAAAGAAAGTATATCAAACATGATTGCTGACATTGCTGTCAGAAGGATTACACGAAATATCTTTAAAATATTACGAGTATAAAATACCGTTTGGGAAATTGATAGCGTCAGATTCCCAAGCTGAAAATTGGCAAATATCTGAAACTGGTTTAAACCACTTGAATTTCCAACAATATAGAACAAAAGCTAAATAATTTGTAAAAAGGAATAGTGTGCCAAAAATATTGGCGGTCAATCCGCGCAGACAGTTCTATTATTCCGAATTGAATTTCCTAGGTGTTCACTGCGACAAAAGTGTGCATTTGTTCATAATTGCTACGTCAATCGGGAAATCGGTCACCCGAAACGCGAACCGAGTACAATGTTGTTTAGTGGAAATGATATTGTTCTAAGCTTTCCCGTACTTTGCACATGGGGACCCAATAATTGTTGCGATTTACAGTTACTATCTATTTTTAAATTATTTTTTTTAGAAAGACGACAAAATCCGAGAAAAATTCGTTCATCATAACACTCTAAAGGATTTCAAATTTGACAGATAAGTACAACAGAAAAGTAGGCTTTTATGAATGGCTGAGTGATAATTACATAAATAATGGCTTGTCTTCTCGACTGGCCCAACCACACACTTCCCTCTGTGTGTTCTGATTTAGGCTCACCAGCCTCGCTGAGATAAGATTTACTTTGGGCTTGAATTCTTTTATTCTCCGAGCTTGGAATTAACATTAGAGACTAAAGATGTTCCCACAAATTGGTTGCTGAGCCCGTATTAGAACAAACAAGACTGATAAACAAAAAACAAGTGATCTTCGCAGGAAAGCCACTTTCTTGGTTTCTGTGTTAACTAAAGAACATAAACAAATTACACAGATAAGTATGTCTGCTTAAAGACATCAATGCTTAAATTGTGATAGTCATTATCAGAGTAAATTGAAACTGAAAAACGGCCTTTTATTTCTTCGACACCACAAATGGTGTGAATGCAACGAACATAGTTCAGCTTTGGTAATACTTACAAGCAGAATGTTGAATTTTGTGATATTCTGGAACATGGACCGCAATCACTTTGTCCCGTGGGTGGTAGATGTTTTTCTTGTAAACTGGAAAGAGAATAAAACGATAATTTCAATCTTTTCGGCAATAGAAATTATTTCTCATTATTGTTAACGGAAAATAAATTCAGAATCAATAGTTCCAGCCTTGTGTCTTTCTTGTTTTAAAGTTAAACAATTTTAATTTCTTTTCTTTTTTGTGTTGATTTTTTAAAAATGTATATAATTGGTTCATCATGTCAAACTATCCCATAACCTATAATTGGTTCATCATGTCAAACTATCCCATAACCTAGAAACTGTATGTAAGAAATATTGAAATGAATACAACCATGTAATGAAAACAGCAATTAAAATATATAGAACATAATAACCGATGATAATAATAGTGTGGGCATGTGTAACATTATTCGAGGGAGAGGCTTAATAAGTAAAGTTCATTAAATTTTTTCGTTTTATTTAATAAAGAAAATATTCAGGAGAAATCTTAGCCTAATCAAAAAATGTGTATACGTCTACATATGTGTGAAAATATAAGTGTATCTATGGGTGAATGTGTTTGTGTATGTATATGCGTGTATTGTGGACGAGAATGAAGATGGGTGTGCGTGACATCTTTTTGTGTATGTGTACGTATGTTTATGCGCGCACGCGTGTGTGAGTATGTACGTATATGTATGTATGCGCGTGTGTGTACGAGTAATTAAATGTGTATGTGTGTGTATAACATTTTCACACGTTAAGAAAACCCGATGAGCCCGCCAGAAAATAGAGGTCACAGGTCAAGTGCCGATAGAGATAGTTTGCGACTCCGTGTCTACCCTTCGACCATTAAGAAAGATAAGGATTTGGTGATCAAAAACTCCCCGCAGAAACTAGATAAATACTCTCATTGAAAAGAGTTATTAAATGACAACGCCAGAGAGAGTAAGGGCCGGCCCCCTGGCCATTATAGGTCTTATGGTGTCTGTCGTAGCCGTAGTTAATTGATCGTAACATGATATCTATTCTCTCTCTCTCTCTCTCTCTCTCTCTCTCTCTCTCTCTCTCTCTCTCTCTCTCTCTCTCTCTCCTTTTTCCTCACTGAGTGTGGAAAACTGTTGATGTATTGATATGTTTGACCGCTGTATTTGCGACGTGAACATATCAAGCCTTTTTGAAGAGAATAAAAGCTACTATCTTCGACTTTTGAAAACGACCTTTCGTTCTTTGACTACCTATTTGTATGCAGATGTGCACACAGGGTGCAATGCTACACAAGGGCTTATGCGAACTCTTTCTATAAAAGGGGCAAAAGGCTTAATTTTCCCGAAACTTTCCCAGGTTTTACCCAAATACAATGATTTGATCCAGATTTTCCCCACTGAATTAAGTGCATTGACGAGGAAGGAGATTATGTTGAAAATGAATATTTGTTGTGTAAGATCGTTACGTATGTATATCTATGTGTATATATGTATGTATATATACGTGCGAATTTGAATCAGCAAAAATATTCTATTTAAAACTGTTCTTATTTAAGACTGCGATCGAGCATTTGTGTCTGTCAGTATATACGCTTGTTTTTTGAAAATTCAGACTTTTTTAGTGATCACTGCCAAACAAAAGGCGAGAGAAGTAATTTATTCATTGATTACCCTTTTTCAACAATTTTTTAATTGATCACCCTCGACATGCTACGAAGAGACGTTGGTCACAAGGCGGTTTCTATTGAGTGACTAACCAGACATGTTCTATTTAAGACTGTGATCGAGCATTTTCTTGCACCCTTTTTTATCATCACAACTCTTTCTGCTGAATGTCATTAAAACAACGACAAATACAAATTTAATTTGACAAAATGAACAAGTCTGGTTAGTCCGTGTTGGGGTGATCAATTAACAATTGGAAGAAGGGGTGATGAATGAATATGTTACTTCTCTCTCCTTTTTTGGGGCAGTGGCCACTAAAAACACCAACACGGCATGCTGCCAAAAGACGTAACGGTTACTATTGAGTGACTAACCAGACTTTTTAGTTTTATCTTCCCCCTTCAAGTAATATTTTTCTTTTCTTTTTTATCGGAAAGACTTATTGTTTCAGAGCAGTAAAGGAGACATTTTCTTGTCTTGGATTGAATTTGCAGAGGATCAAATCTCCGTCTGCATCTCTTGGAATTCACAGAGACTTACATATGTGGTTGTTGCAAGTCAGTTCGTTTTCTTGGGTTTTGTTCCCGTTAATTGATTTAAACCAGGAATCGCCAAACCTTTTAGACCATGGAATCTTTGATCCCTCCTCAACCCCAAGGCAGGGCTGCCAAAAGAAATAATCAAACGTACCAATACCATTTTCTAAAATGTACCAAATCTTCGAAAACGTACCAAATCCATAGTATATATATAATAATTGGGAGATTAACAAGCAATCAATAGTAAAATATTAAGTAAAAAAAATGTAAAACGTATCAAATATTTAATAGACCTCTCCTGGTGTTTATCAACCCCCTTTCGACTCCCTGGCATTTATAGATCTCTTGGATAGTCCCATCGACCCCAGAGGTCGATATCGACCACTTTAAACTCTCAAAATGCTTATGCATTCTACAACTTCCTTCTCCATAAGTATTAGTAAATGTCCGTTGTTTTGCTAACCGTATAGTTGAGGCTGCGATCGGTGTCAGTATGTTTACACAATAATTTGAAATGTTAACGCAAGGTATTGTTAACTAAAAATCCTGTATTCATCATTGGTTAGAAACGAAATTGACACATAATCCACAGTAGCAGTAGTAATAACTGTAGATACACTATCAGCAGCCAGCAAACGGACACAAGCATAGCACAGTAGGAAGGCCAATTTTGTGTTCGTGTATTCGCATTGACCTCTTCCTCTCTGTTTTTTGTTGTTATGCCACAGATAGACTGACACGACGCAAATTATAATAATGATTGAAAAGCGCCAAAACAGAAACTCAACTCAACAATAAATATAGTCATTGCACTATTCTAGCTCAACAATACTGCAAACATTTGTCTGATTCACTCTATTAAAATTCTGGCAACCGTTTGTTCAAGCCAAGACTGTGTTGGATACTTTCGATCGCTACAACCGAAACAGGGTTGTCAGATATTTGGAGACGGTTCTGGCCAAAACCACACAAAAATGGCCAAATGCCAAGATTGTATACAACACATTGCAGTACTGCAGTACACACCCAAACTAGAATTTATTTAAAATACTACTGCAACAAAGTCAAAACGGCCAAACATGTAAATATGACCAAACCAAAAAGTTCATGGCCAAATGCTTTTCAAAAAGGCCAAATTTAGCCATAGAATGGCTAAAATGGCAACCCTGAACCGCAACTCGAGACAACAATTAAGAAAGAAGACACCCGACGTTTCTGCTTCTGCAGCATCGACTTGTTATAATGATAGTTTTCCTTTCGACAAATCTCTTTTGTTAACAGACAGACCGACTGTCTGTTTTGCTGAACATCTTTAATTACAAATAACTCTAGACGATGTCGTGACTCGGTTGGGACGCCGATTATTTTGATACTTAAAACCACTGACTCATATAAGACGGTCATTGAATTTTAATTCCCTCTCTGTCTCCCTTTCTCTCTCTTCCATCCACTCTCTCTCTCTCTCTCTCTC
>VCCN01002354.1:551836-562175 GCA_006491835.1 Architeuthis dux | reverse complement strand
ATATATATATATATATATATATGTGTGTGTGTGTGTGTGCTCACGCATACATGCGAATCTCTGTCTCCATGCAATCAATATGCAACGTTTTTAAATTTCTAAGAAATGAAAACTAACAATTTACGTTGCAATTCATGGCTGACATATACATATATACATGCATATATACATATATATATATATTTGTGCATGCATGACACATGTGTTTTTCCGCTTGTCTGCATACAAACATTTATATATGTATATCCCCTCACGCATATTTTGTATATATCGATTTTAAAAAAGAATTTGATACAAATATACAATTCTTTAGGCCACAACAAGTTACAAATGAAATGTTTTATGAAACAATTGAGAAATATGCTTCATAGATTATCAATAATCATATTGTGTTCAGTAAGTGACAATAGGGTCATTTTCGTGAATCTTGATTGAACTCAATGCCATGTCAAATATTTGTGGTTGTGTAGATAAAGGTATTGAACCGTAATATTAGTGTCTTTTTCTCAACAAATTAAAATTTCTCCGTTTTTATTTTTGCTAGATAATAATCATTATTATTTGAATTTTTATAACTACTTTTTACCTTCATCTTAAATCGGTCCGAGCAAAAGTTGTGATAAAAAGCAACTAATGAAATTTAAAATGAAGGTAAAAAGTAGTGATAAAAATTCAAATAATAATAAAATTTGCCGTTTACAATTCTAGTATAAAAAATATTGAAATATTCACCAGTTTTTTTTACCCCATGAACTTTATGGATTATATTGCATTACAGTTGGTGCCCGTAAACAATGGAGGATACTAGCACTTATATTTCCGTTCGATGTGCACGATTTTAATAACATTTTATACACAGAGACTAGAAATATTCATAATAGGAAATGAAATGAGTATTTTTGTCAATCGTTTTTGTTTTACTCATTTCTATTGGAGGGCCAACCATCATTCAAGTTTAGTTTAGACCAGCTTAAAGAGGAATGGGGTGTAAGATCGTGTTACGACAATCTTCCAATTAGGTAGGGCATCACTGCTTTGAAAATCAGTTTTTGAAAACTTAGCTTTTTACCTGGGCACTTACCTCTTGCAACGGTGGGAAAGTCACGGGGCAATTATTCTTACATTTCAAAATTCCAAACTTTGGTGATTCTTTGGCGTTTTTTAAGTAAAGAAAGCCTATTTTATAATTAATGTATCTTTTTAAAACAGTTTTTGTCCTGGTCTTTGCATACGTATATGTATATCTGCAATGACAAGGTTTTTATCTGGCTGGATGTGAAGATATACAGCATCCATTCTGCTAAGGTTCCCAAATAAACACAAGTCTCGACAGTCTTGCAATCAGTGCCCACTCAGTTATTTGAATAAATCGATTTCCTTTTGTGAAAAAGTCCAAACGATGTTGTGTTGGAAACATCCGCCAAACATCCGCCAAACGAAGCAAATAAAGATTATTTGCTTCGTTGTTTGTTTATTTTGGAACGAAATTTCCCACTTCAGAGATCAATAGATCAGAAATCAATAGATCGATTGATTGATTTTCCTTCTCATCTTACCACCCTTTATCATACCTCTCTCCTTCTTTCTCCCCCCCCTCACACACACACAATATTGATTAAAATCTTGCTATGGTCCAGTTCATTGTCGTGTCTTTTAACAAATATTGGATAGTTGTCGTAGAGCTCTTAACAGATGAAAAAGCACCCTAAATAGTTTATTACTTTTAGTTTTGCTTGCTTCTACATAAATAGATGGTTCAAATAGGCAAAATATTCATGTATTACTACGTTCGTTTGAAAGTTTTTTTTTACTATCCACGAATCCATTAACTATTCTGTTTGGATGGAGAACAACTAGTTTGCCATTCTGTGACAATAAGTGCCAAGGCCAACATTTCTAAAAGGTTGCCACAACCGTTAATTATCCAATGTATATTTAAAATTATTATTTCCCCGGTCAAAGTGTTGCACAATGTAAGCGTTCAAGTGACAGAGAACGACAAGGCTGAGGAGAAATCGAGACTCATCGGACCAAACTACCTTCTTCCATTGTTACAATGTCCAGTTCCGACGCCTGCATTGAAGACGATTTCGGCCATGGACGTTAACACGGTTACACTGACTGACCTGTGCAACACCGATTCTGTGTGACGCATTCCTTCAACTTTATTAAAGCTATCTGCAAGTTGTGCCATAGTAGCCATTCTGTTGATTCGTACTTGACGTGTAAGCCTCCGTTCACTTCTCGCTTCGATAAATCCTGGCCACGGTTGGTGATTTTCCCTCACTGCGAGCATTTGCGGTAGTTACTGACCACAACTGAACGTGAGCACCCGACAAGCCGTGTTGTTTCGTAGGTGCTCTGACCTAGTCTTATGGCCATAACAGTTTAGCCTTTTTCAAAGTCATTAATTTCTTCTTTTTTTCCTTTTACACATCAAAATGAAGTAAAACGGAGGCCGGCTTACCAAACTTATATACCTCTGACCCTGACATGCGCAATTGTTACGAGACAGTAATTATCATTCTTGCCACATGTCACTGGTCAAAATCTTTTCTTGATAAAGCCCCTCTAAAATCCTATTTAGGAGGGTGGATTTTCAATAAACAAAAAAAAACATTTCCCTACTGAGTGTGTTTGCAAAATTTCAAGTTTCTACTATGAACGGTTAGGGCTGGGCTACGGATACATAGATATATATATATATAAATGTCACATGAATAACCTAAACCCAGCAATAAACCAGAGTTGCGGATAGCGGTGATTAACAACAATCGAATATTTTGACTTAGTAGCTTAAATGTCGGTGGGTGCATTTACATATTTACTAGCACTTCACTCGCGCAAAATAGCAATGGAAGTCGTTGCGTTCATTTTTTAGAAATTATATCAGCGTTCACACAATGCCTGAATAGATTATTATGATGTGTAAAATGTTTTAGAGGTCGTCAGATTTATAATCTTATAGTAATCGAGTGATCACAAGGCAGCACATTATATTAGAAAAAAAACATATTAGAAATCTCAAATGACAAAGGGCAGGCCATGTTTCAAGAATGGCTTACCGATGGACATCAAGACTCACAATGTAGATGCCCCGAGATCATATGAGATCATTTTACTGAAAGGTGTACGAATAGGGTATTTACGAACTAGTTTAAATCTATAAACCCGACATCTATAAAAAAAAAAAAACAACAGAAGTCAAAGAACGCGGGAACGCTTGTTGTAAGCGTTCCCGCGTTCTTTGACTTCTGTTTTTTTTCTTCCAAATAGTTATTCGGACGATTGAACTCATTCTTGTTGTTTGTGTTGTTAACACAACGTTTCGGTCGATCCATTCTCCGGCCTTCCTCGGGTGTAATACTTTATAAGGGTTGCCTCCTTTTAAAAACTTCTGTTTACCCCATCGCATTCGGATATTACACCTGAGGATGGATCGGCCGAAACGTCGTGTTAACAACACAAACAACAAGAAGAGTTACATTCGTCCAAAGAAATATTTGAATGTTAATGACCCTTCTCAAAACTATATCTTCTGAGGATTTTTGTTTGTCTATTTGATTGTTTGTTTATGTTTAAAAGAAAATATTCTATTCACTTGTTTCTCTTTTTACCTTCAGCAACAAAGAACCAGCTTTCACTTAGAAGATTATATCTACGGAGAACAAGAATGGACCATGTTCAATTGAATCTGAAGTGATCTTGTCAAAGAAATTTTCGATCATTGTTTATCTTGCACTTAATGTTTTGAGACACATGCAAGGATGCCCTGGGACACATCGTCAGTGATGTTTCCTGAGGTCAACGTCATACACCCTTGACTTGACTTGGCCCAGGGCTCGCTCCTTCTGATCCAGAGTCATATAGAGGCCCTCTCTGTAGCCTCCATGCCATCAAGGCTCTTCTTTTTGATTAATAATAAACCATTAATACCAAGCAGAGAGTAGACTCGGCACAACGATCGGCCAGCAAAGCCCTTACAACCTACTTCAATGAGTTCACAACAGGCCCTCCAGCCCCCACTCCGGCACTGCTCCACCAATTCGTTTCCTATCGCTGACTTCCTCCATGCGGTCCGCCGAGGAAACCGTCAACTCCATGAGGACTATCTGCTTTGAAGAGTTCGATGTTATCACCAGGTCTGGCCTCAGCGAAGTTGTTGCGACTCGGTCAGGAAACCTGCCTACCTAGGTCGACCTGCAGCTCCCAGTCCGGCGCAAATGCAAGAAGACCGCTGGTTTGGGCCGGGATTGAGGAATAAGGATTAATTGCAAAAGAGTTAGGATAAACACTAGGTTACAAACATAGATACAATATTAATAGTTGTGGAAAGAAACACAAATTGTTTGTCACATCAACAATTTATAAACATGTTTCGCTGGTTACAGCTTCCTCAGAATAACCTGCGAAACATGTTAATAAATTGTTGATTTTACAAACTATCAATATCCTCTTGTCGGATACTGAGATATACAAACATAGATGTGTATGCAAACATTTTGAAAGCTTTCCTTAGTCTGGCAATGTTTCAGGAAGAATGGAAGTTGCTGCATAGGTCTGCGAAACTAGATGTAGGTTCATAACTCTACGGCAGGCGCCCTACATAGATGTTCACGCATGCTGACGTGTACTTATTTATTCATATAAGAAATGCGGGTATTTGGAACTTGTTTGCGAATTTGTGTGCGCACAAGTGTTTGTACCAAAGAGGATATTTCTACAAGTAAATAGTTTTAGAAACTGAATCCGCCTGATCAAAAATTGGTGAAAGAAGCTAAATGTCTGCATGTAAAAAAGAATCTCCACAGACCATGTCATGTAAACAGCGACGTGTACAATTTATATTGTCAAATATTGTGTTTTTTCCAAATGTCTCAAATTGTTTCTTTCGATTTTTGTAACCTTGGTTTTGATTTTTACTGTGTCGAATTAGCTGTTCTTTACCTTTTCCAACGAAGTTAGACAGAGGTTGTATGCAACCCATGTTTCGTTGCCTGTCGACAGATTATCTCAAAATGTTCTCAATTAATTTTGTGGAAGAGTAAACCATTGGCAAAGGAACAATTGATTAAATTTTGGGGCGGATCCCAGAGTTCTTTTCGATTTTGTTAACATTGCAATATAGGAAAATGTTTCGGCTTTTCGGGTTAAATAACACAATAATGGCGTCATCAATCTGACGTTATCATATTGGAAGTGTGGTGCAAAAACAAAAGAATTCAAATAATAGTGAATAATTATTAAAAGCTTTTGTCACGGCATAATTTTGGTTCTGTAACCTGATTGCTCAGTTTTTAGTGACAATGGCGTTGACGGGGGTATGCGTTCTATGATTCCTTTCTAGTTTGCTTCATGTTTCAACTCGTGTCAATCCGATATGCATGATGATTCTGAAAGTATTAGCGAATTTCTCTTGAAAATGGTCGATATGATTGACATGGATATTTTTATCAGGTGAGACAGTAAACAGGAAAATGAAATTAACCTTGTGAAGAATTCTGCACCTTTAGATTGTTTTGCACATAGTGATTCAATCTTTGTTAAAACAAAGTGCAAATTCGTGAAATATTTGACATAACCAGTTTATCCACCACTCGAGTTTTTTTGATAAGCACAAATAATGTAGTGCTGCAGGGGAATGGAATAGTGGTTGATATTGTGTCTCAGTGTATGGAGAATAACTTCTTGTTTTATTCAGGATAGAACTGATTAACAATTCTATATGTCGGACTTCGCTGTTGATAAGCCATAGTTGAAAGTAGATCGGCTTTGCGTCGATTGTGAGTATTTATGTTTCAGTCAATACACATATGTGTGTGTGTGTGTGTGTGTGTGCGAGCGCACGCGCACGCGCGCCCGTGTCTGTTCCTCGTCAATGGGTTATTGATAAGATCGACTTCGGCGTGTTATTTGGCACCACCCCAATATCAAGTGACTGTGAGCTACGAAGAGAACAACACATTGTAATACAGGCAGAAAGAAGTAATATCGGTTGCTTTCTATCATTCTCGTTCTAATATCGGGTGGCTAACAAGGGAAAATGAGGCAGGAAGGGAAATAACTAGGAGCCAAAGAAAGAAAGGTGTTGACAGAGAGAGAGGGGGAGGGGGAGGAGAGCTAATCGCAGGGAGAAAAGTAGATTGGAGCCGGAGAAAGATACGGATTGAAAAAACTGGACGGGAGGGGAGTAAGATGGAGCCAGAGATAGAAATGAATTAACATAACGAAATAATAAGTTGCAAGAAGGGGAGTAACTTTGGTCCAGAGAGAGACGAAAGGATTACTAGGGCGAAAAGAGAATAAGTGGCAAGAAGGGGAGTAACCTGATGAACAAAGCGTCTTACATTGCGAAATGGGAACAAGAGGCAGCAAGAAGAGTAGATTGGTGCCAAGAGAAAGAAACAGCAGATATGGTGGTGAGAACTAGTGGAAGCGAAAAGATGGCTTGGAACCAGAAAAAGAAAGGCATTAAAAGTCCAGTGGTGGTTTGTTATGCTAACTCCATGAATCTAAAGAAGATACAAGTTTCCTCTCATTCCAAGAAAGTGAAAACAAATTACACCTCTCTTCTTTTTTTTCTCTCTCTGCTTTGGCTTAACGATTCGGATTGTGAGGAATATTCTTCTAAGAAACATTGCTTTCGTTCGTTGAGTTTTCTTTTTCAAAAGTTGTGTTCGTGACTAAATTTAAAAGAAACTGCCGAGAACAGCACTCATTGCACTCGACCACGCGTGTTGAACTGTTCCACAGCACCCACTGCCTCTCTCTCTCTCTCTCTCTCTCTCTCTCTCTCTCTCTCTCTCTCTCTCTCTCTCTCTCTCAATGTTACAATTACAGCACGTCTTCGACACAATTTCACACTCCAAATAGCAATATATTGATTCGATACCCTTTCACCGGAATACATTTGTCTGCTAAACTGACTGTTTATCCGATCACGGAAATGAAATATTACAAGGGAACTTTGCAACCCTCATTAAACACTGAACCTTTTCCATTTGCCGTCAAAGTTATTAATTAATGTATAATTAAGCTTTGTTTAGTCTGGCACAAGGCTTCAATTTGCTTACATTTCATGATGTTCCTAAGTTGTCACCCATCTAAGTACTGGTATGGTTCATTGATGCTTAACTTTGGCGGAGACCAGACCATGAACTTAAGCCAATTAATTGATGCATTCTTATAAACGGCTATATTTTGTGCATACATAGTAATGAATACTTATTAAACATTGTTATATGAAATTCTTCTTCTTATATTTATGTTATATTAATTATATAAATACTTATATGAATATATTATTATTTAAAACTTATTATTATTTTTAGAGTATACTTTGTGTATATTTAAGAATGTGTTTTGTGTAGGGTTATCTCAACCGTAAACCTTAAAGCATAATCTTAAGATGTGTAAAATAATAATATACAATTATGCGCATCTGTGTAAAGCTTCCCAATATTGACTCTAAATAATGTTGCTTGTATTCACACAATCTGAAGCCAATAACAAAAATGTTATTACAATATATAAAGGATTCGTTGATTAAAAAGATAAGTAGATTCTTAACAACATGTCTTAGTGTTTATAAAGAAACATGGTTTTCTTTCCCTTTTCCCTTTTTTTAAATTTTTATTCAAGCTTCCTGATAACGTCCACCTTGTTAACTGAAGACAGTTTGAGAACTGGACGATTGTCAATTTAAAAGAATTAAGGAAAATCATTAATCGAAGAAATATCAGTCTAAAAATATTCATAAAATGTTTAATTTATGACAATGTAAAAGCGCAAAGCATCAGAAATGAACGACAAGCGCTAACTCACCCATTCTTATTGTTCCTAAATGCAAATCCTTCGCAATCTGAATGAATCTTATCTTTCATTCCCACAGGGTGTGCGTTCTGTGCAACGGACATGAGCAAAGAAATGGGGACAAGCAATAAGAAAAGTGGGATTAAGAAGCAAAATGTTTCCTGGAAAACAAACGAGGAATTGTTAACCAGAAACTAAAGAAAATAGTTTGTATTTTGATTCAACATAATTTTTCAATAAAAGGAAATAAATTGGTTGCATTGAAAGTAATATGACTCTCAACTTACAATAATTATTTCACATTTACGAATGCATATATTATTTTATTTAGATGATGCTACAGACTTATTGATCCTCCCTAGTCTCTCTCTCTTTCTCTCTCTATATATATATGTGTGTATGTGTGTGTGTGTGTGTGTGTGTGATTAGACAATGTGGAAAAGAAAGATTGAGAAAAGCGTGTCAAATATATTTATTCTCATGAAAATAAACCTTTATACATTTCGTCGCTGCGAGCCGGTGTGGTGTGCACAGGCACACACAGATACACAATAACTTGACCCCATAAACCTACTTCAGCATTCATACCTCAGAGTTCATACTTATCTGGACAGAACTTCCAGAAAACATAAATCACACCAACCACCACCACCCACTTAACAGGCTACACAAGAAATCCACCAAATCAAAACCACCCGCCCCTACCTCCACCCATTTTATAGCTCGTACACAGACCCACTTAATCTAAACACCCACACCACACCAGCTCAGGGACCCACAAGTAACTTTCAACCAAATCAAATCAGTTGACGTGAGCATTAAAAGATAGACCAAAACGCAGACAAATGCATAGAATTATAAACTTTTATATTTGTAACTTTAAAGACATAGAATTATCAATTCATTTTACGATTCTTCTAAATTGAAATCACAGAAATCTTTCAACTAATTTATATTTCATATTTTCCTAAACTGTGTCTTCCTTCTGTAGCTCCACATTGTGAATGCTGGTGTGATTTAATAATAACAATTATGATTCTAGGCAGGTGTGTGGGTGGGCAGGTTTACGTGTGTTTCTGTTTATATATGAAAGGATTTGAATGTGTTAATATTCAGTGATAACGCAGAAAAGTGTGCACGCACGTCATGTGTGAGTGTATGCGTGTGTGTATGTATGCGAGCGAGTCTCTGTGTGTGTGTATGTGTGTGAGAGAGAGAGAGAGAGAGAGAGAGAGAAAGAGTGGGTGGGGTTGTGGATGTGCGTGAAAATGGTCACGTACAATTTGTACAATACCACCAATATACCAATTCTGTGTAACCAGCGGCACATCTTGTTCGAAAGCTCATTTTCATGGAAGACCTCAAAGCAGACGCGAATAATCGAAAAGCAACCAGAATGAACGTACAGTCTTCGCTCATTCATAAATGTTATTTAAATTCTGGCTAACAATTCTCAATTTTAAAATATGCCTCTTGCTACAGATATTTCTGTTAGAGCAAAAACGTTATAGGTTAAGAAAGAAAGACAGACAGACATAAATAACAGGGGGTCAGGAAGAAAGGAAGGCGAAGAAGGACGTAAAATATGACTCTTGTTTTCCAATTCATCTGAAATTACCGACGTAAAATATTAAGATATGATTTGTTGCTGATTGAAATTTTACAAATTATATTATTCTAAGTGTAAACTAAAACTTTAAGATGCATTGAATTCCAAATGAATCTGTTGCTTTAAACAGCAACCGAAGTTGGCAAAAATATTTTAGTTTAATTAAATCAGAAAAATCAAAAAAAGATATAAAGCGCTGGGGAAATGAAAAAATTATACCTAATCAATTCAAATTATGGTTGAGCGTGAACTGGACAATTCCAATTCAATCTCTAAGGTAGATGGGTTTTTGTTTTCGCATGAATTGGTGAAGACAGACATAGATAGATAGATAGATAGATAGATAGATAGATAGATAGATAGATAGATAGATAGATAGATATGAACGACTGGGATAGATAGATAGATAGATAGATAGATAGATAGATAGATAGATAGATAGATAGATAGATAGTGCTAAGAGAATAATTATAACTGTTGATGTCGATTAGAAATAAGGTGTGCATAATATGAGTGTACACGTGATATACGCAAGATGTGTACGTGTTTCTGGTGACCCTAGTGCGCGTTGTGAATTTTGTGAATTCACTTTGTGAATTCACCAAGTAAAATTCACCAAGTAAAATTCACCAAGTAAAATTCACCAAGTAAAATTTTGTGAATTCACTTTGTGAATTCACCAAGTAAAATGCAATCATCTCATTAGGCATAATTGTCAACAAGGGAATAGTTGCCGACGGGAGAAAAGGAAACACATTTAAAGATAAAGAGGAATATATCAGTGATGGAAATGGGTGTAATGGGAACTAGGTATGCGATAATGTCTCCATTTGTAGATATTGAACATACGATAAACCTTGAAATTGAAAAGTAGGTTTACGCCGTACCCTCCGCGTACCCCCCGCCACTACCATTTCC
>VCCN01002354.1:526562-540479 GCA_006491835.1 Architeuthis dux | reverse complement strand
TTGTGATTTGCGAATCTTTCCTTCCATTTTCGTTTTGTGACCGCGATATAGTGTTTGCTAGTGTGTAGACCTCTGCCTTGTATACCATGTTAGTTTTTAGGCATTGTTTATCGAGGGGGCATTCAGTGGTTTTGCAGTTGCAACTAGTTGTAGGTGTTTGTGTCTTGTTATGGTGTTTTTCTAGTGTCCTTTTGTTGTGTGTATTGATTATATTTGCCATATTGCTAGTGCAGCTGTAGCTGATTTTTATTGTATATCTGTTGAAAATTTTGTTTAGTGTGTTGTCTTTAGGGAAGTGTTTATCTATTAATTTTAGGAATATTTTTCCGATTGTGCATTTGACTAGTTTGCAGTATGGTGGGTTAAACCAGATGTATGTTCTATTTCTAATTCTATTTTTGCTTTTGGTTTCCTTGGTGGTTACAAATTCTATTGTGTTAGTGAAGCCGCTGTTTTTTAATGCTTTATTGTAGGTGTCTTTAATTTCGTTAAATATAACTATGCTAGATGAATGATTGGCCATCTAGTGCTTATAGATGTAGGTATTCGTTTAATTATTGCTTGTGGGTGGTTGGATTTAGTGATAATGTGTAGTGGGTTTAAGTCATCTTTACGGAATGGTTTGTATGTTTTGTTGTTAAGGTTCAGGTGAGGTCCAGGTAATTAGCTATTCTAATGTTGGAGGTAAGTTCTAATCTGCTTATTTAGTCTCTCTGTTTTAGGGCCGTTATTATTTCTAACTATTATTAGGCCATCGTCACAGTATAGACCCATGTCGCTTTTGTCTATGAACCGAGGATATGTAGCGCGTAAAGTCGAACGAGCCCATGGGACAACGAATGTGTTATTGGAATCCTTTTTAATCCAGGTGTCGTTGTTTGCTTCTCAGTATCGGTCTTCTGCAGTGTTTGATTATTCTTATACCTTGGTCTCCTATTTTTACATAGTTCCTGGTAAAATGTATGGTTTCATTGAATGTTCTCTCCGTGATTGACTAAATGTGGTATTCGTTCCATTTGTACTTATTTTTTTAAACCATTTTATGGTGTCCCTAGAGCTGTCCCACTGGTTGTACCTTGTTTTGTTTCATTAGAAACAAAACAAGGTACTTGTTGATCTTTTCTAGGATGTGCTTTGAGATTTTTTCTATTTCTGTTTTAATTGGGTTGATCAGACCGAATATCTGTGAAAGATATTATACAAATAATCTAGTCCTCCAACATATCAACATGGATCCATGTTGATATTTTCCTATCTCTTAGGGTTATCCCTAGTATTGCTCTTTCCATGGCTCTCTGTGCGATTCGAAGTTTGTTCTCAGTTTTGTTAATTTCCATGTTTCGTCATGGCAAGCATTGTATATTTTACGCTTTAAGCACATTGCCAAGGTGCTCTTCACTATGTCTCTATTCATGCAGAATGCTTTCCAACCTATCGTTATGCGTCGTTTTATTTCTAGAGCTTCTCCCTCTATCTTTATTATCTTATTGAGGATTTTATCGTTGAACATTACTTTTGTCTTTGTTCTGTTCATCTTTAAGCCTACTAAAAAAAACTTTCGCTATTTAGTCAACATGTTTTGTAATTCTTCCGATTCTTCTGACGTTATGGAAACGTCACCGGCAAATCTAAAGTGGTTTAACTATTCTCCGTCTATGTTTATTCCCATTCCCTTCCAATTAGTTTTGCTATCTTGTTTGTATCTGTATGTAGTCTAATTATTGCAGTGCCATGTTCGTGTATATATATATGTTGAATGATATTATGTAATTCTCGTTAACAACTTTTTCTGACATTGAGTTGAATACTGAGTGTTCAACCAAGTCAAATGCTATTTCATAATCTACAAAGGCCACACAAAGTGGTTTGTTGTGTTCTAATGACTTTTGGATTAGTTGATTTAGTGCATGTCGGTGATCTATTGTTGGGTAGCCGCTTCTGAAGCCTGTCTGTTCACGTGGTTGATTTTCATCTATAATTCCTATTAGTCTGTTTATCGGCTTATCAGTTTGTGGTATTTCTATTTTTGATTCGTATAATCTTTCATAGTATTCTTCGGTTACTTTTGACAACCTGTCCGTACTTTTGATAATCTTAGTGCAAGCATCTGTTGATTGGCGGTATGATCTGCGGCTTCGGGCGCGTTTTAAGCTCTTCCCCTTTCTGATAACCTCTACTACCCTTTTTATTTTTCTATGTTTTATTAATTTGCTAAGTTCTGCTTTTTTTGTTTACGTCCTCTTTAGCTTTTATCTCCATATTTCTCCTCTTTTTGATTAGTTTTAATGTTGTTTTTGAATATTTCCCTGTACTGTTGTTTACACTTGTATTGACTACCATCTCTACGTTTGTTATGTGGATGTAAGGTAATCAGATAAAATGGTAGAGGTAATTTGACAATGTGGAAATGAAAGATTGAGAAAAAGCGTGTTACGTCTCAAACATATTTATTATAAAGATAAGCCTTGATGCATTTCGCCAAGTTTCATTCGGCGTCTTCAGAAGCTGTTTTATAGTGCAGAAAACTCACATGTTTGTGTGAAATGTGTACTGTCTGGAGATTTACACCCCCCACACACACTAACTAAGCAAACTTTCCTGATACCCCAAGAATATAACCCACAGTTGACCAACACTTAGGAATCATCGCCCCATCCCTCTCCTACAACCAACAGCTATTTCTGTTTTTCCCAGCTGTCCACTGAAAAAGTTAGAATAATTTACAAGTAGGAATTTGAATTATGACATATACTGTCTAATAACGTCAACATTTGTAATGAATACTACTTTAAGTTTTTTATGCATGTTAATGAGATTAAAAGACAGGCTAAGAGAAATGAAAACTAACTGGCTATAATATCTTGCCCAAGATGTTTTCAATTAACCAATTATAGACAATATTTGTTAATATAATTTTTATCAAAGAATTAAAAAAAAAACGACATTTCATATGTATTCTTCATCCGATATTTTATCGCAGAAAAGTTTAGATATTAATTTTATTTTATACGTCCAATATAAAGTGTTCGCTATTCATTAAAAACATTACCGTTATTTTCCATCTAAATCGTTTGCCACTGCCACGCCCATTAATCCATTAACTTTAGTTACGCAGAAGAATGTATTCCAACAAAATTCTCACTCTGGTTAATTGAAAACATCTTGGGCAAGATAGCCAGTTAGTTTTCATTTCTCTTAGCCGGTCTTTTAATCTCATTGACATGCATAAAAACAGGATTCCAGCCTAATATCTTCAGTTGTTCCTTTCCTTCCATATCTGTTTCACTCTTGCACATAAAATGGGTGATGCTTATATTTTTACTACCAAGCGACCTTTTTGAGAACTCCAATGAACATAATCTGACTTTGCTCGTCAGATCGTTATTACAGCAGCTGATAATCAATCAAGATACCTTCCATGAACCCTACATTTTTTGCAAATATACCCAAGTTATTACTGTCAACACTAATAAACCATTTCAACAGACCCAAAGTTGTTCCTCTTTACTTCGACGCTCCATTTTTTTTACCAGAATTATCTCTCACTTACAAACAGGACTAAATATATTTTAATATTCGGAAAAAAACTAGAAAATTGTTTTAGTTTTCTGTCTTGCTATTTCCTACCGTGTGTGACTCATTAAAGTATTGTTTCCTGTACTTAGCATGATGATTTACGGTTCGCATAGCAGTTCAAACGAGATCTTTTCCATAGTTGAATTCGTCCTGTCTTCTCTTAGTAATCGCCTTATCGTTGTTTTGTAACAAGTCATAATATCATCTCTATAGAACTAAGAGAATAATGGAAACATACGAAATTCAAACAAAATTAAAACAACACTCCGATAAAAACTTTGACTTCCGTTAATCTGTTCCGATAGTAACGATAACTTCAATCAAATTGAAGTTCGTTTTACACAATCAAGTAAATAATTCTTAAATCAGAAATATTTCTCAGCAAACAAGATTGGATTTATTGTCATTTTCTATTCATTCTCTGGGTTCATGTTCATCCTTTGGCCGATCTTTTTGGTCCGTTACCTTCTTTAGTCGAATATGTTTCTTTTTTGCTTTACATTGAAGCAGCGTGTCTATGTTTCGTGGTACCGCGAAACATAGACACGCTGCTTCAATGTAAAATGTACATGCATTAACGTACCGGGAAACATTGACAAGCTGTTTCAATGTAAAGGGTACATGCCATAACGTACCGGAAAACACTGACAAGCTGCTTCAATGTAAAGTGTACATGCCATAACGTACCGGGAAACATTGACAAGCTGTTTCAATGTAATCCTATTTGATCATTAAGAAGAAATACTTCAGAAAAGTTAATCAATAAAATATTTCTACAAGTAAGAAATGACACTTTCACAAATTATAGGAGTCGCTATCGATCTTTCCTGGAGATGCATCTAAGAATCAGCAGCATCAATTGGTTATTGATTTGGATGTAAAAAGAAGTCATAATCTGATACGGCAAGTTCTTGCTAAAAACGAAACTTTTTTGGCAAATAGATGTTTCATAATGAAAAAATAAAATTGGGAGAAAAGCTCATGTCAAAGTGTAAAGGTTTAGTGCATGCCTGGCCTGACAAGGATCTTTTCAATTGGAGATGTAGATTACAGCAACGGAAAATTTGAATATTTAAAAATATTTTCCTCGTTTCAGTTATTTTGGGGGATATTCTATATTAACAGATTTTAAGCTTTTCGTTAAATTTCGTTGATCCATTCACTGAATAGACTTTTTGGCTTTACAGTTGTGAAACCCGATGATCGCAATCGATCCCCAACCCTGGCATTTATCAAAAGTCAGAGGTAAATACAAAAGTGTGAGAAATTGAAATATGGTAAAAAAAATTAGGTTATTATTATTAGGTGGCACGAAAAAGCACTGACTTGCTCCTTGTGAGAATGATTGAAAATGTGCGTGTGTGGCGGGGCGGAGGGTACGCATATTTTGTAAGATTCTGTATACATGACGTGAGTGATTAGAGTTAATGTATGTATTGGTGTCTTTTCGTGTTGGGTTGCATTGTGTGCGTGTGGGCGTGGGCGTGTGTATGTGTGTGCGTGTGCGCGCGTGTGTGTGTTAGGTAGAAACCGTCAACATAGGTTTCCTCAGTTTTCAAGTGAGTCTGTCTGGTTGACTGGCTGGCTATCTATGTATGTGTCGCGCGTACATGTCGCTCTAATGGGGCTAGAGGGATGAAAACATTTACTCTTTATTATGTCTACGAAAACCTTTTTTTATGTTTTTTCCCTAGTGGGAAGGTTCAATTTACAATGTAAGTGCATGCTAAATCGGTCCCTTAGTTTGTGTCCGGCAGCGTTCACGCTTGTTCTTTGAAAATTCAATATTTTTAGTGATCACGGCCCAACAGAAAGTGAGAGAAGTAATTCATTTATTGATCACCCCTTTTTCCAATTTTTTAATTGATCACATGCCAAAAAGATTGGTCGCATGACGATTTCTATTGAATTACTTACCTGTTTACATAGACTTTCAATAAAAAGAGGTCAGTAAAATAAGTGTCAATCAAAATGCCCTCCTTTAATGTCGATGTAAAGAAACTGGACAGATGTGGACAAAGAAAAGCCGCTGTAATTCTGATAAACGAGCCTCTCACAGATGATTCATTGTATGTCAATAATACATTTTAAGATCACCTTATTGATTTATTTGGTCCTCGTAAAATAATGACATATGAAACACGTTTTTTATTAGGCCTATCTGCTAACAATAGAATAATTAACAATTCGTATTTTTTTTGTTTTATTTTTCATTTTGTTCAGGATAAAGGGTTCCTTTATTTTTATTAGTCGAAAGATTTTAATGATACTTTTAATTTTTGTACTTTATTGAGTTTCCTTGATTCTCGAGTTATTTACAAGACATAAAAATGTATTTAGGTAAGATCGGCCGTCTTAATTTAAGAAGTCTGACCTACAACGACATTTTTAATCTCAACGAGTGTTCTTTGGTGGATTATAAAACGAGATGTAAATCGCAATTCGTGGTTGTGCACTTGAGCTTTCCAAATATTTTAAAAATGAAATTCTTGAGACGCATTATTCAATTTCGTTAGCCAAGCCAAATATAAATGTTATCATTCCAGCAGTTCAACTGTATCTTTTTAAAGATATACAAACTTATACATTAATTTCGCGACACACCTAGGGATTATCGGTGATACTCTAAAGCAACTTAATTCATTCCAACGCCACCTATGACACATAGCTACATGTCAACGCCCCCTATGACACCTAGCTACATGTCAACGCCACCTATGACACCTAGCTACATGTCAACGCCCCTCTGTAGTTTAAATATGAGAATTACTCATCACAGACTTTTAGAGACATGTAGTAGCTTGTCATTATCCAAAAAAGTTCAAAGGTTTTGTTAACGAAAATGTTATAGTTATAGAAGTTCATTGATATACCATCAATGAATTTCTAATCAGTGCTTATTACCAAATTAATTGTGACTACAGGGCAATTTAAACGGTTTATTGAAAAGTAAAGACTCCCTCTAGAAGCTCAACCCCCCCCTTAAGGCCCATAATCTCCTCAACGCCCCTTGAAATAAAAACAACGTCCCCCTCCAGTTGGGCGCTAGCTCTAAAGTGTCGCGTCACACAGTTTGGAAAGCCCTGGTATAGAAGTTCTGTTTTCAATTGCTACCCACTTGTTTCTTACAGTCTTCGCTGGATCCTAGCGATACAATTTGTTGACTTCCAGAATGACCGTCGTAAAACTCTTCTGCTACAGCGCACCAAAATGACTGGCCCCTTATAAAATAAAATATTAAAAATGGTCACGTGTATCTACGAAGATGGAATTTCTTTTCAGTCGAACAGAGACGAGTTGAAGCCTGTCATTAGTAAAGTGAACGGCCATCTTAAGAATATTTGAGGCCACCATGCAAAGCCTGGTGTGCCCATGCGATAAGCCAACATGGCTTTACGCATACTTTGAATCGGAATACAATATTGCTGTAGGTAATCCTACTGAGCGAAGTGTAAAATGTGACAATTAGAATCCCACCTCAAAAATAGAGCCATAATTACTATGTAAACTGTAAGTGTGCCATCAGTTCCAAGTTTTGTTGCTGGGGCATTATTTTTCACGTTTCAATTAATATAGTCACAGCATTTAGCGTTGCGTGGGTGGTAAAATAAATGATTGGTTGATTTCTGTTTCCCTTTTCATCTCTCCGACCTTCATCGATGGCGACTACCCCAACAACGAATGTCATAAGCCAGATTGTCATCGCAATAAATCCGGACGAAATATCGTGTCAATCTGTTTCCCCACATGTACAACTCTCATTCATGGCTGTCTTTCTCTGTTGGTGACTAACATTTGGGGAAATAGATTGACACGTGATTTCGTCCGGATTTATTCATCTCTATCTATGGACTTCTACAAGATTTTAAAAAAAGATTCTACCTCATCATCTTATACAACAACACACACTCGTACATTACGCTCTCGCACTTTTACAAACTAGTAGTAGTTGGCGTATCTGTGTGTTATTCAAGTTATGTATGTATGTATCTATCTATCGATGTGGATCAAGATTTATTCGACAAAGAGTTTAGATGTGTTGTACAAATGAGATTTTCTTTAGTTTATTTCGACGTTTCACCAGTTATTCTGGCATTATCAAGAAAAGTATAATGGAAATTGTCTGTTTGTCTAGTGGTGGGCTGGTTGAGTGATTAATAATTAGGTTGAGTGGATAAGGAAAACAGGGCAGGTCTTAAGCTGTGTGTACGGTCAACCGGGAAGGTATCAGATGACATCTTGGTCTGAATCAGGAATTTGATCAAGTGTTTGGGTTGGGGCAGTAAATATATTTTTTTGATGATTATGTGTGTCTCTTGGGGAAGGTATTTAGTTTCATTTTGGTGTATATTTTGAGATCAAATAGGGTTGGACCGAGCTGTGTGAAGGTTACACAAGGGAAGGTATCAGATAATATCTTGATGTAGGTTTGAAAACGGGGAGTGGATCGTTAAATGTTTTCATGGGGAAAGTATAGCGTTGGGGCTGATATTGTATATTGGCAATCTATATTGTTCGATAATGAGTTTCGCTAATTGTGGAAATAAATTGATCAATGGTGTTACATTGATAGATGATTGCCGATTCTACGCATTCTCTTTTGTTTGTTCTTTTTTTATGATCGTAAATCAAAACTGTGTACTAATTTGTTTCGATTGTTTTCGATGTTTTGTGTATGTATCTATGTATACACACACAAAAGATCTGGAAGATGGACAAAGATTTTAAAATGTACCTGTAACAACATTTTTATGTAGGTTGTATTTAACTTGCATATTATCATGTGTGTATGTATATATGCGAGTAAAATTTGCTTTTTCAATTGGATTATTCTTAAGCACGAACGAATAATCCAATTGAAAAAGCAAATTTTACTCGCATATATTTAGTAAGCTTAATTTGGTAGACCAAACGGATAAGAAGATTATGTTACGCCAATCTTACTAGGAGGATCTGCAAGTCTTGAGAATCAGCATTCGAAATCTTTGGAAATATGCGACTACTTTTCAACTATTATTCAATTTTCAACTACTATTCAATTTTTGTTGTTATTGCGATTCAATCATTTTATATTGTTATAAGAATCGGGACGACTAGTTGAAAGGCATCAAGAGCAAGAGACTCGAATTCTTCCTGCATTTGTCAATGAGCAACTAAAAAAAAGGCCAAAAAAGTACAAAGACAAACCCGAAGAATAAAGGAATCTGATCAAAGTAAGAGCAGCTGCGGATGCCCGGGATGCCACATTGGGGTCAGAAGACATGCTACTGCCTTTCTCACAGCGTTTACATGTCTGGAGCATTTCAACGAGAATTAGTAACAAATAAATCGCAAAATTGCTAACAGAATCCAACGTATCCGTTCTGTTGTCAAACATTTTCAGTTGAATGAAATAAGTGTCCGATATTTCATAAAATCTCAACCGCATCCAAAGTATTTACAGTTTGAGTCTTTAAATATTAAATCATATGACAACAAGAAAAGATATTTATAACACTGAAAAGGTATTTATGATATTCGGTTTTTTCTTTGGTGCTGGAACAAATGTTGCGGTCTCAAGAATGTTCAGTGAGTACGATATTAACTTTGTATTCTCATTTTCAGTGAAGTTGGTGAATCAGATGTTTAAATCAGACGCCAAATTGAAATTTAGGAGAAAGTTCAAAATAAGAAGTATATAATAATTTTTTAGTTTCACAAAATGGTCAACATTTATTTACAATTCAAATAGTTCTTCGGGCGATTGAACTCCTCCTTGTTGTTTGTGTTGTTAACACGACGTTTCGGCCGATGCATCTTTCGGCATTCCTCAGATGTAATGGCCGAAACGTCGTGTTAACAACACAAACAACAAGAAGGTGTTCAATCGCCCGAAGAACTATTTGAATATCAATGACCCTTCTCAAAACTATAGAAAATATTCATTTACAATATTTATTTATTAAGATGTGATAATTTGAATCGCTTGATATATTTAAAAGAGATTAACTTCGAAATATTTCTTAACCCAACATTATTTAATTTTGTTAAATATTTATTTAACAACCATGAACTTCGTCTGTGTTTGTGCTCGTGTATCATCCGTGAAAATGTTCAAAAGTGCACAACTGAATTTCTTTTAAAGATTTTAGAAGCATCGTATTAAAGGAACTATACAAGACTAAATTGTTTACTTCACATTTAATCGCTCGAAGCTCGGCTTTTTAAAAATAAAGTTGATCCATAAAGACAAGACTAGACAAATAATTGGTTTATGCTATTTTAGTTCATTGTATGATCTTTTCAATTGTGAGTGACATTTTTAATCTAAAAAAACCACTGCTTTTTGCTATTCTTTTTTTGGATGAAATGTTAACCATTAACACTATCAATTGTTAGTCACAGGGTTAGTTAGTTGTTAGTGCTGCTAGTAAGAACTTAAATAAGTACATTTACCAAAACGTCCAGTTCATGGTGGGTGGCTTGCAGATTTGGTTACAGTTGCGAGTAACAATGTTCATTAGAGTTCACCAGAGGGTCGGTTGGTAAAAGAAATATAAACTGAAGATTCTGAACTTGAATCCACTTTGTTATGCCTGTTTATTAGATCAGAAGACATGCTAATCAAAATGAATAGATCTGAAGACATGCCAAGCAAAATGAATATATCAGAAGACATGCTACTCAGAATGAATAAATCAGAATACGTGCTAGTCAAAATGAGTAGATCTGAAGATATGCTACTCAAAATGAATAGATCAGAGGACCTGCTACACAGAATGAATAGATCAGAAGACATGCTAATCAAAGTGAATGGATCAGAAGACATGCTAATCAAAATGAATAGATCAGAAGACATGCTAATCAAAGTGAATAGATCAGAAGATATGCTATTCAAAGTGAATAGATCTGGAAACCTGCTAATCAAAATGAATAGATCAATGCAAAATGAATAGATCAAAGCAAAATGAATAGAAATGAATAGATCAGAAGACATTTTGAGCAAAATGAATATATCAGAACACATTCTAATCAGAATGAATAGATCAGAAGACCTGCTAATCAAAGTGCCTAGGTCAGAAAACATGCTAAGCAAAATGAATAGATCAGAAGACATGCTACTCAAAATAAATAGATTACAAAACATGCTAATCAAATGAAAGGATCAGAATACATGCTAATCAAAGTTAATAGATCGGGAGACATGCTATGCAAAATGAATAAATCGGAAGACATGCTAATCAAAATGAATAGATAGGAAGATATGCTAATCAAAGTGAATAGATCAGAAGATATGTTAAGCAAAATGAATAAATCAGAAGACATGTTAAACAAAATTAATAGGTCAGAAGACATGCTAAGTAAAGTAAATAGATCAGAAGACATGCTAAGCAAAATGAATGGATCAGAAAACCTGTAAATTAAAATGAATAGTTCAGAAGACATGCTAAGCAAAATGAATAGATCAGAAAACCTGCAAAGTAAAATGAATAGCTCAGAAGACATGCTAATCCGAATGAATAGATCAGAAGAGATGCTACTCAAAATCAATAGACCAGAATATAAACCGAAGATTCCGACCTTGAATCCTCTTTTTTACGCCTGTTTATTAGATCAGAAGACATGCTAATCAAAATGAATAGATCAGAAGACATGCTAAGCGAAATGTATAGATCAGAAGATCTGCTAAGCAAAATGAATAGATCAGAAAAATTGTTAATCAAAATGAATAGATCAAAAGACATGCTAAACAAAATTAATAGATCAGAAAACCTGCTAATTAATATGAATAGATCAGATGACATGCTACTCAAAATGAGTAGATTACAAGACATGCTAAGCAAGATAAATAGATCAGAAACCCTGCTAATTAAAATGAATAGATCAGAAAACCTGCAAATTAAAATGAATAGCTCAGAAGACATGCTAATCAGAATGAATAGATCAGAAGAGATGCTACTCAAAATTAATAGACCAGAATATAAACCGAAGATTCCGACCTTGAATCCTCTTTTTTACGCCTGTTTATTAGATCAGAAGACATGCTAATCAAAATGAATAGATCAGAAGACATGCTAAGCGAAATGTATAGATCAGAAGATCTGCTAAGCAAAATGAATAGATCAGAAAAATTGTTAATCAAAATGAATAGATCAAAAGACATGCTAAACAAAATTAATAGATCAGAAAACCTGCTAATTAATATGAATAGATCAGATGACATGCTACTCAAAATGAGTAGATTACAAGACATGCTAAGCAAGATAAATAGATCAGAAACCCTGCTAATTAAAATGAATTGATCAGAAGACATGCTAAACAAAGTGAATAGATCTGAAGACATGCTCAGCAAAATCAATATATCAGAGGAAATGCTATTCAGAATGAATAGATCGGAAGACATGCTAAGCAAAATGAATGGATCAGAAAACTTGTTAATCAAAGTCAATAGGTCAGAAGACATGCTAAGCAAAATGAATGAATCACAAGACATGCTAAGCCAAATGAATTGATCATAAGATCTGCTACTCAAAATGAATAGATCAAAAGACATGCTAAGCAAAATGAATAGATCAGAAAACCTGCTAATTAATATGAATAGAAAAGACGACATGCTACTCAAAATGAATAGATCAGAAGACATGCTAATCAAAATGAATAGATCAGAAGACATGCTAAGCAAAATGAATAGATCAGAAGACATGCTAAGCAAAATAAATAGATCAGAAAACTTGTTAATCAAAGTGAATAGGTCAGAAGACATGCTAAGCAAAATGAATGGATCACAAGACCTGCTACTCAAAATGAATGGATCAGAAGTCATGCTAAACAAAATGAATATATCGGAGGACATGCTACTCAGAATGAATAGATCGGAAGACATGCTAATCAAAGTGAATAGATCAGAAAACAAGTTAAGCAAAGTGAATAGCTCAGAAGACATGCTACTCAGAATGAATAGATCGGAAGACATGCTAAGCAAAATGAATAGATCTGAAGATCTGCTACTCAAAATGAATAGATCAGAAGACATGATAAGCAAAATGAATAGATCAGACAACATGCTACACAAAATGAATAGATTACAAGACATGCTAATCAAAGTGAATAGATCAGAAGACATGCTAAGCAAAATGTATAGATCAGACCTGCTAAGCAAAATGAATAGATCAGAAAACCTGCTACTCAAAATGAATGGTTCAGAAGACATGCTAATCAAAGTAAATAGATCTGAAGAAATGCTAAACAAAATGAATATATCGGAGGACATGCTACTCAGAATGCATAGATCGGAAGGCATGCTAAGCAAAATGAATAGATCAGAAGACTTACTAATCAAAGTGAATAGGTCAGAAGACATGCTAAGCAAAATGAATAGATCAGAAGACCTGCTAATCAAAGTGTATAGGTTAGAGGACATGCTAAACAAAATGAATAGATCAGAAAACCTGCTAATTAATATGAATAGATCCAGAAGCCATGCTAAGCAAAATGAATAGATCAGAAGATATGCTACTCAAAATGAATAGATTACAAGACATGCTAATCAAAATCAATATATCGGAAGACATGCTACTCAGAATGAGTAGATCAGAAGACGTGCCAAGCAAAATGAATATATCAGAAGACCTGCTACTCAGAATGAATAGTTCAGAACACATGTGCAAATTCTGACGACACCCCGAAGTTCACCGAGACGCTCCAGCAATTTCTGGCGACCCTCCGAAGTGCACCGAGTCACTCCAGCGTCTGCTGGAGTGACTCGGGAGCCGGCAGCCCTCACTCGACTCCCGGCCCCAGAGCATGCAGCAACTTCTGACGACCGCCCGAAGTTCATCGAGTGGAGCACAAGCTTTGCCTACATAAGTGGCGTCATCGCACCTGAGCATGCACACGTCCCCATCCAACAGAACGAATGTAACCTCCACGAAGTGCCCCCCCCCCACAAAGTACGCCCCCATCTGAAGAACTCGCCTCAGTCCGATCGATACACGCTAAATTCGAGCTGGACTACGCAAAATCCACGGAAGATGCTTACGTGGATGGTGATGTGGAGAAGGCAGACAGGCAATCAGAGCTGGGGAAAGGTGTGGCGTATCTCATATCAAAGGGGTTACCGCCATGGGAAGCCGGATGAAATCAGAGTAGTCCTTGATGCCGCTTCAAGGTATAAAGATACTGCCCCAAACGACAATCTGCCGATTGCACCGAATATTTCAAATGGGTTGTCTGGAGCGTTCTGCCAACCCCAAAGTCATCTCATCGCAGTCATGCGCGATGAGGAAAAATTGTTCCACAGTGTAGTGTCTTCCAGCCGCTTCCCAGCTAGTGGGAGTCTCACTGAAAGGGAAAAAGGATGAA
>VCCN01002354.1:478221-493146 GCA_006491835.1 Architeuthis dux | reverse complement strand
CATCGAGTATTTCCGGATCTGCAATTGAGAGAGCTCCATCTCCATATCCATCCAGTGATGAGTCTGTTTTTACGGTCAATGGCAGGCGAGTCCGAAATTTTAGTACCCCTGCCGTCACTGCCCGTATAAACAGGACTCTGTCACGGCGCACTATTCTTAGAAGCGTAATGCGCCTAGCAGTGGTATACGAGTGGTTAAGGTCAACAGCAAAAACATGCACCGGGTCGCGAAAAACGGATTAAAAGGACGATATCAAAACAAATGTTTCATACTGAACAAACACGACAAACTCAGAGATTTTGTGGGAAAATATGGAAGTTTTATCAAATAGAAACAAGAAAAACACTCGGGGGGGGGGGTTTAGAAAATAGTCCTTTGGTCGGGTTGGTGGGTAAATTCCGGGGAGAGACAGCTAGTCCTTGTTTGAAGAAATATCAAAACATTGGGGTTTCACAAATGTTGATTTTCGGTCCACAACCTTTAGAAAAAAGCAAAGAGAAGAAAAGAGCGAAGGAAGTTTATACTTCCTCGCAGGTGGGGTCTTCCTTCACCGGATTTGAAGTACGCGCCTAGTCTGGGCGGTGCTTCGGCTCCGAGCTGGTAGCAGCCAATTTCCGTGCCTCCACCTATGTCCACACCACAGTCTCTACTGCCGGATACACCACTAGGAGAAGTTTTAACTGTTGAGAAGATCATGGGATACAGAATGGAATCCGTGCTTTTATCGGATTCTGAAGAAACAATACTTGAGGAGCAAGTAAAGTATAAGAATTTATCACATCTTCACTGTGACTGGAAACCTGTGGGAAGCTTGTTATCAGATTTAAGGATACACGGCAAAGTAAAATGTTGAAGATGGTGAATCGCTGATAACCACCGATGGGAGTGATACAGTCGAGAATATCAGAAAAAAAGAGGAAGAAACTAGGAATAGGGTGATTACTCGAATATAAATAATAAGTTTTTCTCACAAAGAAAATTGCCGAAAAACTTGTGGGGCGATGTGAAAGAATGGAGAGAACGAATTCAAACTCCCGGGGAAACGGGATCTTCCTTCATCTTTTCTTTGTCCCTCGCGCGCCAAAACTTTCAACTTTCGGACAATACGGTGACTTCACCGTATCTTCCCCTGTTTTTATTCATCCGTTCTCTCCATTCTTTCACAGACTCCAATAACGTTTGTAGTCGACACTGGTGCCAGTGTTAATATTCTCACTGGGCAGGACTACGATGGCATGCCGGACCGACCCAAGCTACAGAGGCACGCATCCAACATATACGCGTACGGGTCCACACAGGCACTTCCCATGCGTGGACCCATCTACGCTAAAATTGCACGAAATGGAATCAACACGAACACGAAACTATACGTTGTGGATTCCAGCGGACCGAACGCTCACAACCTTTTAGGCGCTGAATATAGTCAAAATAGTTCACCACACCACGCATCAGCCAGGAAACAAGGACAGAATAACAGATTACATGAGCGCACAACAGGCGAGGATGAGGAATTAGTAAAAAAAGTTAAAACTATCCGAGAAGCGCCTAGCCGCAATTGAAAAACAATTAGACGAAACATAAAGCCAGTCAGACTCTAACACGAAAACCGACGGAAACGGAAACCAAGACAACAAGAAAGACGCAAAACAAAAACAAAACAAGATACACCGGTCGGAACAACACACACACACACAAAACAAGAACTACACACACGCAGAACCGTTGGACCCGGGTGATTACAAAACAAGAAAAAAACCGTTAGACCCGGATGATTACAAAACAAAGAAAAAACGTTAGACCTGTGTGATCACAAAACAAAAAAGGGGAAGGGGGTAAACATGAAAATAAATAAACGTTCCACATACACACAAAGGACTTTTAGGCTCCTACACCAGAAAACCCCCAACAGGTCAGACGCATCCCACGGCCTCAAGCAAAAATGCCAAAGGGACTCCAGGACTATGTCCTAAAATAAACAAATCCCCCACAAAGACGTACCATGCACGTCAACCTACACAAAAAAACACAGAACACAACAGCCCACAACATAAAAAGAAGGACCTCACATCCTCCTTAATGATAAGGGCGACATAAGGGAGCAAACACATCGAGTTACCTCCCTTGCCACAACCCATAAGACTGAAGTGAGTTCCCGGTCATGGGCCGGGAAAACCGGGGTAAAATAAAGAGAATCGCACGAAGTAGAGGGACAGACAGTCATCTCGCTGACGGCGAACACCACATTTGTCTTTGTCCTTTGCTTCATCTTTCCCTTTCAGTGAGATTCCCACAAGCTGGGAGACACTACACATGCGAGAAATCTAACATAAAAATCAGGGTCAAAATAGGGGGGGGTGCATATACCCCAATGCAAAAAAAGAACAACATATATACAATGCGCCACAAAACATTAAACTCAAAAAATCTTTTCCAAATCCCAGGCAAAAAAATTAATATATTATTTTAATAATTGTGCATTTGACATTATCCTAAGTTATACACCTTAACAAAATTGTTTTGAAAAAGGGTTAAAATTTGGATTAGTGATATCAATCGGTTAATTGAAAAGCTATGCTAAACATGAAACTCATAGCTAATTGTATTGTTTTATTGAATTTTGTAGAAGAATCTTATTGTTAAAAATAACAATTCAACAACAAAGGAATTCATCAGTTCATCAAGCTGCTAAGATGGCAGTTTTGAGTTCCTGCACCATATTAAATTGCCTCCCATCTTCAAAAACTTTCCATGACAACTTACCCCATACGTTTTTAATGATATTGTGATCAGGGTTGTTGGCCGACCAGACCAAAATGCTTACACCTTGCTCTTGGAGGAATCGTTGGGTGACTCATGCCGAAACATGAACTGTGGACCGCCAATCCGAACACCTTCAGCTACTAAATTCGAATTAACAGATTCACGTATCCTGTCGCGTTTAGATGCCTGTCAACAAACTTGAGTGCCATCTTCCCACCATATCCCACAGCAGTCCAAATCATGAGCATGCTTTGAAAAGGCTCCGTTTGGGTAATCGAAGGCCATTTGGGCCACCCAGGTTGATCTTGTTCTCGTTTAAGAACCGGACCCGTCACTTCTGATCCTACGTCTGATGAAATCATGCAAATTCCAGTCTACATTGTTTGTGTATCATTTTCAGAGATGGACACTGCAATCTCTTAGTTGTTGATGGTCTCTCTGTGAACTTGAATCCCTGTTTTTGCCTTTAGATGCGCCATGTACTGATTGGGGATTTGCTGCAGTGCTCTGATAACTGCCTTCTCGTCACAATCGGACATCTTAGGTCTACCACCCCTGTTGTTATTTGGGTCATGCAAATAATTTTTCACAACTGTCTGACTTCGATGAATTTGTTCAACTACTGTGTAGACATGACACTGTTCTTAACAACAGGAACCGATAAATCAATTGTCAACGAGTTCAAATTTTAATTGTAATGCAAATTCTCGATGATTAGAATTCCGTTAAAACCTTTTATTATTAGACAGTGCCTTTTAACCCTCAAAATCTAAAACGGTAAACAGATAATGAATTTAGTCAATCAGTTTAAAATTGTGTGGTGCACTGTACATATATTGACTGATTTTTAGCTACAAAAAGTGTAGGTCGCATTATATTTGAGATCTGATTGTACTCCAGTAAATACGGTACTTACCTGCTGCTTCAATCGTTCTTCTCCACACACACTTTCAGAATTGCACACACACAGTACAAACAGCAGTTTTTAAACCTTTGAACACTGATAAGAACTTAATGCTGATTATTAAATAAAATGCTGATTATTAAATAAAATTTGTTCTTCAATTTTCATACCTGTAATATTTTTGAATGAAATTGTTCAAATAACCAGAAAAAAAAACAGCAACAAAAATCTACCACTACAAACTACCTCGGTTTCAAGAAACTATGTTTCCTACCGAGTTTGGCCATATCCAACTTCTGCATAATTTTATGAGAACCCTTTTCACAACATGGCCTGCATTTTTAAATTCATAAGGGATGTGCAGCTCGTAATACTAAATTTTATCCAGTTATATTAGTTAACTTCAAGTTAATTATTTTCTGTAATGTAGTGCCTATTAATATGGGAAAAGGGAGATAACTAGTTGGAATTATCTCCCTTGCTTGGTTTAAGCTATAACGGAAGTAATGTTTGGTCATGCGCAATCTAACGGAAATAAAGATTGCTCATGAGCAGAGATTATCGCCTGATTATCTCCATGTGCGAACAATTAACATTTTCTCTTTGTGCCCTTTCTTGAATCCTTCCTGCTTTTGAGTACTGAGTTACAACGGTTTCACATGTCACTCACCAGCTGAGTGAAGCTACACCATCTTCAGTACAGGCAAAACGTGTCCTTTCTTGAATCCTTCCCGCTTTTGAGTACCAAGCTACACCCATTTCATGTCACTCACCAGCTGAGCGACGCTACACCATCTTCAGTACAGCAAAATAATGTCCTTTCTTGAATCCTTCCCGCTTTTGAGTACCGAGCTACAACCGTTTCACATGTAATTCAACAGCTGACCGACGCTACACCATGGTTATTGTCTCCAAAATATATACTTCATATTTCAATAAATAAACTTACATATGCTGATTTAAAGTAAAGTTTATGTTATTTTAAAATTTTATTTTGGTCTTCTTTCGTTGACGATGTCCGTCAAAATAAAATAAAATTGTTGTCTTTATCCATTGACCAGTAAAGGTAACTCCTCAAAAACAATAATATTATTTTACATCTTAGACAACATTGGATGAACAACATGATATAAAACAAATATTATAAATACAATTTTTACGAATGATTAGAAATATCCAGCAGTAGTTTTACTTTTATCGGCCAGACACATGCCATAAAACCTGACTGTAACGTTCTTGTGTTTAGTGCCTTTGTTCGCTTTGTTGTTCTTTCTGTTGTAGCTTAGAATGCGTTTGATTTGTAACCATGAAAAGCAGATGGAACGAAAGACATGTGTTGATCAGGGCTATTGCCTGTGTAGAACTTAGGCTTCCCCGTTCCTACTTCCGGTCCGCACTTTCTGGGACCGGAAACGGAATGGGGGCTGCTGGGAGCTTGCTTCAGCATGTTTATAACATACATATAAACATTACACCGACCAAAGTATTTTGTTGACAAATGTAAAACATCTAAAACCTGCTTTACAATTAAGTTTAATTAATCTATGCTTATATAACTTATAACCTAATTATAGACTAATTAATCTTAATTGTAAAGCAGGTTTTAGATGTTTTAAATTTTACATTATTTGTCAACAAATTTATTACTTCAGAGTAGTGTTTTTTTTTAAAGGTCACTTGACGTACTTGAAAACAAACTCAAAACACACAAAACAGCATGTGTGCACGGAGATAGTGCAAAACCAAACTGGAAGTACATCGCGGAGTACGAAAAAGACTGACACACTGTTATGTTCCGACATCTCTCTGCAAAGAATTCACTTGGATCCACGTTCATGAATCTGCCACGAATCATGATCCACTGTGTTCTGCCCTTGTCTCTCTCCTGCACCTTTAAGTAGATAGCAACTTTTCGCATATTCAAATTAAGCTGGCGTAACATACGGGCATCTCACTCACTGCCGTTCTAATAAAAAACGCTCCCTGCGCATGAATGTGCTTCACTTACATTGCCACGTTTACAGCTGGCATATACATAGGGATGTTTAATTCAAGGTACTGGAATTCTTTCTTCGTCACATTAATTAGAAAATTTAAAAAAAAAAAACAAAAAAACATTGAAATTTCCACACTGGACATAAAAAAATTGGGAAAAGAATAAAAAATCTAAAGTGGCAACCTTTATCTGTTGGCAAAAGAAGACCAAAATAAAATTAAAAATAATGCAGAATTTACTTTAAATCTACATATGATTACGTTTATTTATTTTATTTTTTATTGCAGTCTGAAGTATAAATATTTTGAGTCAACAAAAAAAAAAAAAAAAAAAAATATCCTTCTGACAAAAAGATTTTCGTCGAAATGTCCGTCAGTGAAAAGCCCAGTGGGCGAGACATCAATTCGGCACAAAGGTTTTCAGCAAAACGTCTGCCTGATAAAACGCCTGTTGTTTACCTTGGTTTCAGCAAATAGTTCAAAAGCCAGCAAAATACGTATCCTAGTATCCTGCCAAGAGGAATTTTATAAGGCAGTGCAAAGCTGTTTTGGCCCCACCCCACAAACACCCTTTAAGCACGTCATACTATATTCATCAACCTATTTTATTAATGGACAAATCATATTAACTTAGAAGTTTCGTTACACAGCTACCCAAGAAACTCCCTGTCAACCCCGGCCCTCTGGGCACTGGTCTGATGCACCGACTGCAAACCCTTTCGTAGGCCATGCATATCACTCACAGCATAGAAAAATCAGAACAGGTTAAGAAAAATATAGACAATCTAGGCATGGGAGTTAAAAGTAGAACACAAATTTAGAATTCTAGAATCAAAATGTTTATTCAAAAGTAAACTTTTTACACAAGTACTATACAAATGAGTTATGGGCAGATGGGAGGAAACAAAATATTTTTTTTGAAAGTAATATTTTTAAGAAAAAAAAATATTTTCAAATCCAAAAATGAAAAAAATGATTGCTACTAATTTTCATCTGAAGTATAGGTACAACCAAGAGAAAGGCTTGGATGTTAGCTGGGAAAAGGACACAATAGAGATAGCATAGAAAAACGATATAGAGAATTTGTTTAGTTAAAATATTTAAGAAAACTGTTTTTGAAATAGTGTGGACTAAAGGAAATTAGTAGACAGACATGAAGTAAAAATGATGTAAAAAAATAAATTTAAGTTCTAGTGTGAAAGCAGGAGGATAGAAGGAAAGAGAGCTCATGTTTTTTGACAAAAATGAAGAAAAACCAAAGAGTATAGAGCCTTTAAAAAGACATCTAATATCTGCCAAAAATTGAGAAGTCCATTAATCTCCTCCAAACCTTCTCTTATCCTTTTTTTCTTACAATATTTTCTATTAAGGTTTTTCATTATGCATGGCTTTTTTTCTTTACAGAAAGTGGTATCAAGTGGATCTGGGTGATTTATGCACATACATGACCTGTGGCAAATTGAGTTTACTCCTGCCCACAGACACAATCATCCTTAACCAATACCACATTATTGAACAAAATGCCATGGAAGAATTAACAGTATTGCATGCTAACAAAATATAGAATGAGATTTTTCTTTTTTTACACTGACCAGTTCCATCATACAAAATAAAAACAGTATTATATTCTAGATTCAGTTAGGAATGTCATTCTAATTTACTATACAAATGGTGAAACAAATTGACATGATAATTTCAAAACATCAAGGACTAGAAAAAAAAAATGCCAGAACAATTTGAATGAAATCAAACCACTCAGAGATGAAAGAAGGTAAAATTGACAAATATAATGATAAATTGAAAACTCTTAAAAAAACAAACTCATAAATAATGATAGAAAACACAAACAGATCCCCAGTTATTTCCTCTGGTTTTCTATCATTACAAAGGAAAAAGAAAAACTTCACACAACCAGCAAAAATTAAAAACATTCATACCATTTATAAAATTACATTTTCTTTGTCATGTTGTCACCTATGTCTAGCTGGTTAAAGAATCAATATCTTTACAACCAGAAGAGTTTGGACAGTTGCTCTTTGCGTGAGAATGAGGATGTGTATGTGATATACAACATATAATTACAGTTGGAGAAATTAGCAACTTTACAATCAGCCAGTGGTTGGAGGCATAGCGTAACATGTGTGTAACAGTGTTAAATCGTTGATGTAGAGCCAGTATGATGCAAAGAGTGAGAAGAGATACCTACAATTAGATCAGTTGACAAGTCTTGTCTTATTTTATAAAAAAAATAATAATATAAATATTGAGTATCTGTATAATACATACAGATAGTAGATATATTTTATTTATGTATTTAAAAAAATAAATAAATAAAGACAAAACTTATCATCTGATCTAATTGTAGGGGATTGAAAAGACCATAAATAAATCCAATATAACATTATTTTTGCTTTAATTACTTTTTTAAGTTTTAGGATAAATTTCAATTTTTGTAAATAACCTTTTCAAGGAATTATTAACCTAACTTTTAATAATTTATTTGGAAATTTGTAAAAATAAGTTAGATTTAATGAAGAGGTCACTTTATAGCTCACAAAGAGAGAGACTGTGTGCATGTCATTTACTATATATCACAATAAGTTGAATTAATGAGTTTACTGCTTGACAAAAAGATTTCTTATCAATCACCACCAGAAGACATTCAACAAAACTCATTTACTTTTCATTTTTGTTCTCCTCTCCTTTACATACAGACATGTAAATGTAGAGTTGATATTTGATTATTTCTTCATCTTAAAAAAACACATGACTCCAGAAACAAAAAACAGCCATAAACCTATTTAGACTAATAAACATAAGTTTTTGTCATCATATTTTGATTAGTATGCTTCTGTCCAGATGTAAAAAGCAAACTGATAGAAATGCAAGAACATGAATAGTAACCTATTTTTAAATTTTTAATAGGTTACTATTCATGTTCTTGCATTTCTAACAGCCAAACTTATCCAACAGAAAAGCAGGATAAAACAAATAAAGCCAAGCAAAGATAAAATACAAAAAGACATGTGCATCTGGGTGTCAGCCTAATAAAAAAAGTGCACCAGAGCCAAATGTTTTACCTCTCACCATTGCTATGTTACACCAATAACTATCACTACTGGATGTGGCAGAGCAACTACTAAGAGGACATGGCTACACATGGACTGGGAAAGGCAAACATTCATTTGAGCAGATGTCTTACAAAACAGGGTTACATAAAGTTAAGATACCTCATTGGATAGATGCAAGTCAATCTACTAGTTTGGAGTTTGAGAGCAAATATTATTCCGCCTAATTGAAATAGTGCCACCAAATAAATTGAAAATTGTTTCAAGATAAAGAATATTTCAAAATCCACCAACATTCATTTTAATTAATTTAGTTACATTCATAAATATATTCATTTTGTGACCACTTGATTCAATTTTATGTCCAAGTGTGCAACAATGATCTGATGTACAGTCATGCATCAAAAGTAGGATAAAATTCTAATCATTATCAAGTTTTCTTTTCAATTTTAAAAAGTCTCTAAAATCCAAATTTCAACCCAAGAAAACTAATACAAATTTTACATAAGTAAATGGCCAACATGGATTTTCAGATTTTTTGTTGCATGAATTTAACCTCGGCTCTTTTTAAGTGAAAGACATGCATAGATCTTTAAAACCCTAGCATCATATCCAGGGTTTCCCTGTGTGTAAAGCTAAATTCTTTTTAGATGCAGCTTTCAAAGATAGAAATGAAATAGTAGTTGCCCAAATATCTTATGTATAATTAAGTTGTTTAGCACTAGATATTGTCATTTCATCTCAACCATTTAGATATTAAAAGTAAAAATAAAAGTTTACTTTTGTCAAAAATAAAAATCTGAAGAGAAATCACAGTTACGTCAAAGGATATAAGCAGTAAGATTGCTTTTTAAGAAAAGTAGTTTTTGGAAACAAATTGTTTCTAGCATAGCAACAATACATTGTGCGTTTGTGCAAGTTTGGAAGAGGTAGAAAATGTTTGTGTTTACATAAGCTGTTCTGATTTGTTTTCCCCAAGGCACTGCCATTAAAATGTGGAACTGGGAGGAATTAGGGTGGTCAAAAAGTAAGCATAACAGTGTACACCCTTGCAGACAATGTTAGCAAGTCTGTCCAACAAAACATTTCAGCTAATTTTTATCTCTTTACATGATCATCTACTTCTACTCTAGAGATAGATTTTTAAAAATTTGAAAGCAAGCCAAAAAATCCCCACTTCTTTATTAGTTCTAGAATAAAGAATGCATCCGAGTTTAAATAAATCTGTTTATTCAGGTTGTACACTTGTTCATATTTTTAAACTATAAATTATATTTTGTTACCCTGGCCTTTCTAAGAGTTGTCAATAGCAGCTCAACAGGTCCATAAAAGCATGATGATTATTGCAGAACATACAATCCAGATGTTAACTTGTGTACAATATGAATAAAATGAATCTCCAACAATTTATTGATGCATGGTGTTGCTAAAAAATTTTAAAATAAAAAATAAAAGCTTCTGGAATTAAATTGAAACGTGTCTTCTCAGCCAAATTAAAAATTACAACTTTTACAAATGTAAAAGGAGAATTTCCAAGAATGAGATAAAAAAAATTAGGAGGTAGATATTTTCTGAAGTTTACATTTAATCATTTTGCAAGTCATAAGGGAAATAAGAGAAGCTAACTGGATCTGCTGGTTGGGTGACAGCAGAAATTCTACCTCTAACAAAATTCTGAAATTTCATAAGATGCTTAATCAAAGTCAACCTGCTGTCCTAATTAAGGAAAGCATGCAGAAGGTAAAGACAGCTACAATGAGATTAAATAACAATTGGCAACATGGGCTATATAGATTTTTATACATTACTTAAATGCTATAAGAATAAGACTGACTACTGTGAGTGTGGCATGTAAGATTTTGTTCACATTTTAGATTCCTGAACTTTTAGGTTAAAGAAGCATCTTTATATGCTCTCAACACTTCTACAACATTTCTAGATGTGCTTGACAGTGGTCAAAACTAAAGTATAAGCTACAGATAGTAATATATGTACTGCAGATTTTCAAGCACATGAACTTACCAAAATGAAATTTAAAAAATATATGTTTATATAAACTTTTACCAGAAGAGACCTACTACTCAAATGGTAGCGAAAAAGAAATCAAAGTGATATCTCAGATACTGTGTTTTGTTCTGTCATTTTTGAGAGAGGAAACATTTTGAAAGACGCTGTTGTTGGGTTAACACTAACGGAGATATATACCTAGAATGATCTCCCTTGCGGCAGCCTATCATGATGGAATTGAGTTTCCAGTCAAAATAAAGAGAGCACGCACATGAAGAAAAGGAGCTAGTCACTTTTCTCCGGGCGTGAGCAGTGAAACAACATATTTGTCTTCATCCCTGTTCCTTTGCTTCATCTTTCTTTTCAGTGAGATTCCCACGAGCTGGGAGACACTACAGATGCCAACCTGATCAGCTTTCATTTTTGAGAGAGGAAACATTTTGAAAGAAGCCAACCTGATAAGCTTTCATTTTGGTTTCTAATAACACATTAAGCTAAGATTAAAAACAGTTAACAAAAAGATACAACTTATTAACTGTGAAAACTGTTTAATTTACTTTAAGGAAGAGATCTAGGTATTTCTCAATTTCACACCTAAACTGGCACGTATACATATTAAGATATGGTTGTGAAGTCTAAGGAGACTCATTTTGATATTTCAAACTGCAAAAAACCCCGTCAAATTAGAAATAAACTACATTTGTGTGTATATTTTTGTGCATGCATTTCTAGAAATAGTACATGCACATTCTAAAAAATAAGCACATGTATTATGTAAATAATATGTAAATGCTAGGTAATAAAATAAGCACATGTATTATGTAAATAATATGTAAATGCTAGGTAATAAAATAAGCACATGTATTATGTAAATAATATGTAAATGCTAGGTAATAAAATAAGCACATGTATTATGTAAATAATATGTAAATGCTAGGTAATAAAAAATTCAAATGAATCTGCAGAATGGAATGAAAATGCTAGTAAGTATAAAGACAAGACATTAAAAACGAAATTTAACACTAGAAAATTCTAAAACCATTTCTATTGAAAGTAATAAAAACTAAAGAAAAAATATGTAAGAAAAAAAAAAAAATCAATATTGTTATGGGGATCTAAGAATGAGAAAATCACAATTGCCAGTCTTGATTAATAACAAAAACGAAATTTCAGAAAAGAATTTGACAAAAAGAAAGGAAATTTCACGTTAGCTTTATAGCATTTTGTTCATTGAATTTCAGTAAATATGCATACATTTATCTTGTAACAAAACCAGCGTATGGGGGGTGTATTTGTGAAAAATGTTACTGTAATGTTAATTTTGGAAAATTAAGTTATAAATGAATACATGTGCATGTATTATATTTAAACCTTTACAGCAGTAACAAATGCATAAAATGTATATTCTTGAACAGTATATCTTTGGAAAATTCACTAACATAGACCTGCCTTGGCATTGCTTAAGGATATATTTTAAATGTAAACCTTTTAAATATCAACTTCCATAAACATCTATGCACTTTGAAAACTGTAAAATTAGAACTGTATTTAATGGTTTATGAAAAAAATCTTTTGTAGAACAATAAAGTCTATTATGAATCAAAAGAAAAATTTGATGCAAGTGGGTTGAGACTTTATTAAAAAAAGTCAGAATTACTAACTTAGGAAGTGATGTGTTTTGGGTATAGTTGAATTGAAATATCTACTAATCCCAGCTCTAGGAATCATTAGAAAAATGGAACCAAAAGGAAGAAGGGTCATTATTGTGGTATCTTAGGTGATAATGCAAAATAAGGGCTGGCTTATTGAAAAATGAATAGGATGAATAATATTAGCTTCCCCCACACCCCAAATCTAGGGAGGAAAGATATGAATAAAAAGTAAGTCCATTAAAAGGCAAACTAGTTGATAGACTTGTTCTATCTCACATCTGATATCATCCAATCAAAATCAATTTTACAACAGCAGTAGTAATAATAAAAATAATAATTGTAATAAATTTTGAAAATAATAGTTTCACAATTAAAGATTGTGTGTGAAGTTTCTTGCATTAATAACAGTGACAGCAGGTCAAAGTATGGAAAGAGATAGAGGGGAAGACAAAGTGGGTTGAGATTAGTCAAAGGAGACACTGTGCATAATAATCGCAGAATGATAATATATCAATGGTAAGTGATAATCAATGGATGGAATGAGCAACGTGGAAGTGGAGAGGGAGGAAGAGAAAATAAAAAGGAGAAACAGTAAAAATAGGGACTTGCTGCTGCTGTTTATATATATATATATATATATATATGATGGGAATGTCAATATTTCTTTCACACAGTTGCAGAATGGTCTACTTATGGTTGGTTATGGTATTGTGCGTATATGCAAATGACCATCCACTAAATAGGTGTTCATCTGCCCAGAGGTAAGGGAGTCAATCAGATGTTGATGCAGGAGCTGAAATCAGGGCCTGCTGTTGACCAACCACAGCCCGCCGCAGACACTGCAGCCACTGTCGCTTGTCATGCTCATCGATGGCAATTAGTGTATGTGCCTGGCCTTGTGTACCATCACGAAATGAGAGCCGAAACACATTCTTAGCTGAAAGAAAAACAAAGACCATTAAAACAAAGATGTAACTTTTTTAAAAGTTATAATGTTAGTGTAGCAATCAGATCTTATAAATGGTGACTAAGAATTACATAAAATCCTTTAGTTAACAAAAATGTTCAAAATTAAGTGTTTACAATTATTTTGGATGTCATAGCTACAAATAAAATAAGCAGTCTGAAGCGGATGAGAAAAAGCTGTGAGTGTACATTGTATGGACTTTATTGAATGCGACCTGACAAATATCTATTACCAATTGTCAGTCTATTGTGCTGGACCAAATTTATATCTTGTACCCAGTAAATAAGGATCAACCAATCAATATAACTCAACTTTAAAGAGCTAAGGCACCAAATCTATCGAAGCAACAAAAATCTTGAAATACATTTCATCAAATAAACATGCATAACAAAGGGAGGAGAATTTGAAATATGTTCCAATAAACCATAAATTATTTTTGCATTTTTGTCTGAAATAATCCTATCAAGAAATAAATTAAACTAGTCAAAAGATAATCAATTTCCTTATCTTTCACAATTAAAAAACTATTAATCATTTTATTTGGACATATCTATATTGTTGTGTGTTTTTAATGTTTTCAGTAATAAACCAAAATATTTAGTCAAAAGATGTGTTTATAAAATGTGAAGAACTAACCAGTTTGTCCTTGTCCAAAAGCATTGCGGAATGAACCCATCCTAACTTCATTGTCTTTTAAATCTTCAATAATTAGCTCGCGAACAGGAATTGGTTGCCGATACACCTGGAAGTTTCTTGTACTACTGTTAGTTGTAATGGGACGAGTGATCAAGACCACTTTGTCCAGTAAAAAAACATGCAGCTTCTGCAAACAATAGGGAAACAAAAGATTAGCCAAAACATCACTGGTATTTATGATAAACACATTAATACATTTACAGAATAATTTCAAACTTTCTTTTAATACGAACTCGGTCGATTTCATTCAAATGCTTTTATTTAGAATGACAACGGATATTTAATACAATGAAAAAGTGAACCAGAACGAGGCTTGAAAGCAGTGTTAGAGGAAAAGATAGGTACATTAAAATTAGGGACACCATAGTACAAGGGAGGTATTGTAGTGTCTCCCAGCTCGTTGGAATCTCACTGAAAGGGAAAGATGAAGCAAAGGAACAAAGGACAAAGACAAATGCGATGCTTACTGATCGCCGTCAGTGAGAGGACTGTTGTGGTCTTCTTTATTTTCCCCGGTTTGCCTGGCGCATGACCGGGGACTCACTTCCGTTTTATGGGTTTGTGGCAAGGGAGGTAACTCGTGGTATTTGCTCCCTTGCACAGCCTGGCAGGACATCACAGGTATCTTTTACATAAATGATATATGTTATGGTAACCCTCTATCTCCCCCAAGTCTTTTAAGTAGATCATGTTTAATTTATGCAAAAGACTGATGTTAAGAGGGTATCTCTCCCAAGTTGTATGTGATATTAATTAAGCAAGTTGTAGAATGTTATATGGCAGGATTCCAATGATAGTGATCGGTTACATATGATAGTTGTGATGTCCTGCCATGCTGCGCAAGGGAGCAAAAACCACGAGTTACCTCCCTTGCCA